>CM062612.1:29712117-29845560 GCA_025617555.3 Puccinia polysora
GCGGCCCACCCAGCCTGGTGCACAGCCGCGTGGACTTCCACATGACTACATTCAAGCTGTGTGGAGTTGTACACAGCCCAAGTGTACTTGTGTGGCATCCCACACGGAACCATTGGGCGGTGAGAAAAAAAAAGGAAAAGGAATGAAAGGGTACTAACACAACCATGAAACTAAATAAACCTTCCAAAAAAACAGAAATCAACCAAAAAATCAAAGAATGTTTGTTTTGTGGTTAAAAAAAACAAAAAAAATAAACAAATAAATCAAAATAAAAAAAACTGGTACTATCCAATGGACTAGACCGAAAGTTAAAAGACCCAAAAAAACACAATTAACTGGACTATCCCTAGAGTAAAAACACCAAAAAAAAGACAAGTAACTTGACAAGCCCCAAAGTTAAAACACAAAAAAAATACAACTAAATTGACAAGCCCTAAAGTAAAAGGGCCCAAAAATTAAAGAAGTCTTTTTACCAGCCCTGAAGTAAAAGTGCACAAATAAATTAATTCAAGTCTTTTGACCAGCCCTAAAGTAAAAACACCAAAAAAACAAGTTTGACTTGTGTTAAGCTGATCCCATCCCCAGCTTAACATAAGTTAAGCTTGTGATGGACTCAGACCAACACAATTTGAACTGAATACCCATTAAACTCTTTTTAAAAACACTTAATATAATGATGTTAATTCAAAACACTAAAAATAATGATGTTCAAAATGTGATACCCTTTATATTAATAGAACTTGTTAGCTGCATTAAAATTACAATTCTTATGAAACCCAATGATGAAATGAAGTCAAAGTCTATTACAATCTAGAAGACATGTGAAGTTGATATTTGAGAAGATCAAACCAACTAGAGGCATTTTTAGAAATCAAGGAACATGGTTTTGCTACAATGGGTGGGATTGGAATCATTTCTTCCTAAAGTACTAATAGAACCCAGTGGTTATTGTTTAAAAAGGAAATGAACATTGGATCTGATTGATCAGAAAGTACATTTTTCATTTGAATATAAGTATCACATGACTCCAATGAAATGAAAAATATAGGTTTGGAATATATGTCTGCTATAATATGAACCATGTCTAATTTAGCCAGCCATTTTGAGGAGGAAATCTTTGCATTGATGTCTTCAACATCAAGTATTTTTTTTTACTTTTCAAATTCCTTTGCACCACCAAGCATCTTAATGTAGCATGGTTTATTTTACTCTAACTTTTCAATCATTTCCTTCCTAAATTTAAACCAACCATGTTCTTCATAACCAAGAGATTTAGAAATGACTCTAAATCCGCAGTTCCCATCTCCAATTGGATCCCAAACCTCACCCAAGAACTTATGGAATTTCTTGATTATTTTATTGAGTTATTTCACATTTGGTTCCTATCATTAAAACTACCTTAGTATTCATTTCTTTAATTGGATCAATTGAAATGAATACTCACCAAAGATGAGCTTCTGGTTGAGCCTTGCTGCATGTTTTCTTCCTCTGAAGAGGATTCTGATTCCAAATTAAGTGATCCCAATTCACTTTCAGTCTCTTCCTCTGAACTATGAAATTCATATTCAGATTCTGCCAATTTTGACTAAGAATTCATAATTAGTTAGTAAATAAGTTCATTAAACCAAAAAAATGAAAATATCCCAAAAGAAGAGACTTACAATATTTTGTCTTTTCTTTTTTGGAGCCCTTCTAGTTCTTTTTTCCCCCTTGAGTTGTTTTTCAACAAGCTCAAACCAAGATGTTCCTTGCTGCTCATCTTTCAATTTTGGCCTGCCCCTACTTGATTGTCAGACTTGAGGTTCAAGTCTTGGCTTTGATCAATATTTTGTAATCTTCTGAATGATATACTTCAATAGTCTGCTCTGCTCATGATCTGGAGATTCCATGATCATTGCATTGACTTTTTCACGTAACTGAGTAATGCTCAGCATTTCATCAACATTGCACTGTAAAAATTCATAAGGATCAACCTCTAGTGAATTAGGATTCATTAATCAAAAAGAATTAATCACATAGTGATTTGAACAATCCAGCTTAAGCCAACTTACAGAACTAGAACTGCAAGGTTCATAGTCCAACCTCCACTGAGGATGAACATCTTTTGGTACCACCAATCCTCTGAATGCTAGACAGTTACCTATTTGGTGGGAACAGGGCAGCCCATAGTCTTGAAATATGACTTGGTGCAGACTTTTCCATCATGACCACGTTTGAAATTCTTGAATTTTTCCCTAACAAGACGGTTTGGCTCTAAAGAAAATTTGTAACCCAATGGTAACAGTTCAGGTGGAAAAACTGTCTCTAACTTAATTCAAGAGTTATAAAGTGATGCATGAACCAATTTAATTTGATTCAAAATGGTTCTGTCAAGGCTTTTCCAAACATCCAACTGGTTTTCCAAAGATTTTGCAAGGAATTTTTTGAGAGTTGCATGGGCCTCTTCAACCCAAGATGTTGTTTTGTTTCCAAAATCTGGTTTATGCAAGTCCACGCTGTTACAAAAGTCTCTTTGATAGGCAAAATTTTATTTTTCATATACTCAAGTACATCCTCATAGTCTTTCAAGAAACACTATACAAGTCAAAAGGTCAGAACCCAAAACTAATAAGAATAAGAAGTAATGATTTGGACCTACTCTGAGTTCTGCCTCATTGACCTCTGCCTCCTCCTTGGTCTTTGAAGCCCCATACTTTGCCCACAGAGTCATAAAGCTTTTTCATCCTTCAAAATCATTAACAAAGCGCACTTTAAAGTTTTCTTGTATGTTTTTAGACAAGTGCCAGGTGCAACATTGTCTTGATGACTCAGGAAAACTAGATTCAATAGCATGAATCAGAGCTTTTTCAAAGTCCATCACAAATACTTCTAGAAGTCTCTCAGGATCATAAGCCAACTCCTTTAATGCATTTACACACCAACTTTTTAACTAAAACGTTTCTTTTGTTATAAAAACAAGAGCTTTTGTGAGAGTTTTGCAATTGGCTGTCATTCCTACAACATGAAATAGTGGGGTTTTGTACTTATTTGTATTATAAGTACAATCCAACATAGAAATATGATGGAATTTTTTTGAAAGCTTTACTGCATCTGAATGTGCTAAGTACAGGGCCTCCAAGTGACCCTCTCCACTGAAATTTGACCGGTGAATCCAACTTGTTTCTTCAAGCTGTTCATATAGTACCTCCATAACACTTTTTCCCTTTAGTTCTGCAAGCGTGACCTTCTGGTTATTGTTATAGATTGTTTGGTCATCAACATAATCCCGCCCATCAATCTTTCTCAATTTTCTCTTCAGTTGTAACTTATTGAGCCCATCATTCATGCCTTCTACTAGATTTTCTAAGGCCACCCCCAAGATTCTCCTCAGTTGAGGATGCACAGAGGGATGTTCAGATGGTTGATGGTTATGTTGGGTCTCATTGTAGGAGAGGCGCCACAAGGGGTCTGCCATTCTGCAACTTGCATGGATTAAAAACTTGCACCCAACCTTCCTTGTGTGATTTTTTCTAGACCGTTTGGTAAGAATATTTCCTGAATAGGAACCATGTCCATCACAGGCTAAATCAATATATTGGTCACGCTTTGATTTGAAAACTGTTAAAGTTTAACCATGCTTCATTTCCCATGTTTGACATCAGTTTTGTGCCTCTTCCCTAGTAGGAAAAGCTCTCAAGGGAGGTGGGTCAAGTGGATTTGCCATAGTTACATAGTTATATTGATGGCATGCACTCCATCAGTTTCATTCAAATTAAATATGGCAAAGACCAGTAACATAAAATGTGACTCACCAGCAGTGGTCATATCCATTTGTCAATCATTTTGTTCCTCAATTGTCAGCCTGGATGAGGATGCAATTGGGGCTTCCAATGTTTCATTACCCAAGTCCTTTTTTTCCTTTTCCAAAGCCTTGTTCATGGCACTTTCAATGTAGACATTCCACACAGCTATGTCAGAAAAAGGAGGGATTTCCACTTTTTCCATGCAAAAAAATTCAATGGTATACTTCAGTATTCAATCCAACCTTCAATTCATCAAACAAATTTTGCTCAGTTTTGAGTTGAGAAAGAATTTTTTGCATAATTTTATATGATTTATGATTTCAGTTTTCACTTTAATTTCACTTGGGTTTCACTTTCATGTCTCTTTTGGATTGCTAGGGTGGAGAAACAGTCCCACAAAGTATGTTTTAATCCCAAATTTTGCTTGACAGAACCCCAGTGTGGTCCAGGGGGTTTCCAAAATTCTGGCACAACTTCTGGGGGGTTACACACCCCCAAACACGGCTTCTTGAAACCATGTTTAGGGGTTACATGGCTCCTACACGACCCCCTGGGGGTTGCGCATATTTGAAACTGGCCTTTGTAGTTGTCTTTGGGCCCCCACAGCTCATTTGAGCCGTGGAGGGCCCTACACGACTACCACACAGTTGGAGCCGTGAATTTAACATCACCCAAAAATAAAAGAAATAAAAAAATAAAAAAATAAAAAAATAAAAAAATAAAAAAATAAAAAAATAAAAAAATAAAAAAATAAAAAAATAAGAAAATAAGAAAATAAAAAAATAAAAAAATAAAAAAATAAAAAAATAAAAAAATAAAAAAATAAAAAAATAAAAAAATAAAAAAAAATAAAAAAAATAAAAAAATAAAAAAAAATAAAAATAAAAAAAAAAAATAAAATAAAATAAAATAAAAAAAAAAATAAAAAAATAAAAAAATAAAAAAATAAAAAAATAAAAAAATAAAAAAATAAAAAAATAAAAAAATAAAAAAATGAAAAAATAAAAAAATAAAAAAATAAAAAAATAAAAAAATAAAAAAATAAAAAAATAAAAAAAATAAAAAAATAAAAAAATAAAAGAATAAAAGAATTAAAAAAATAAAAAAATAAAAAAATAAAAAAATAAAAAAATAAAAAAATAAAAAAATAAAAAAATAAAAAAATAAAAAAATAAAAAAATAAAAAAATAAAAAAATAAAAAAATAAAAAAATAAAAAAATAAAAAAATAAAAAAATAAAAAAATAAAAAAATAAAAAAATAAAAAAATAAAAAAATAAAAAAATAAAAAAATAAAAAAATAAAAAAATAAAAAAATAAAAAAATAAAAAAATAAAAAAATAAAAAAATAAAAAAATAAAAAAATAAAAAAATAAAAAAATAAAAAAATAAAAAAATAAAAAAATAAAAAAATAAAAAAATAAAAAAATAAAAAAATAAAAAAATAAAAAAATAAAAAAATAAAAAAATAAAAAAATAAAAAAATAAAAAAATAAAAAAATAAAAAAATAAAAAAATAAAAAAAATAAAAAATAAAAAAATAAAAAATAAAAAAATAAAAAAATAAAAAAATAAAAAAATAAAAAAATAAAAAAATAAAAAAATAAAAAAATAAAAAAATAAAAAAATAAAAAAATAAAAAAATAAAAAAATAAAAAAATAAAAAAATAAAAAAATAAAAAAATAAAAAAATAAAAAAATAAAAAAATAAAAAAATAAAAAAATAAAAAAATAAAAAAAAAAAAAAAATAAAAAAATAAAAAAATAAAAAAATAAAAAATTGAAAAATTAAAAAAATAAAAAAATAAAAAAAGGGAATCACTTTTTTCACGCATCAAATCCTTTGTTTCACGCATTTTTACATTGCCACGCAGTTGTGCCCCTTGGGCATTTCACGTAAAAATACTTTATTTCACACATCCTTCAAGAATTAATTTTTTTTTGGATTATGACTGCGCAGCCCCGTGGCAGGGCCTCTTAAACCCCTAACTAAAATATTTGGTAATTTTGCAGGCATTAGAACCCCTTCAAGAATGCAATCAAAAAATGAAAAAATTCTGTAAAAATAAATTTTTGCATGGGTTTTTGAATCATCATTTTGGCTATTTTTGTTTTTTTTTATTATTTCAGATGACATAAATTTTGAAAAATACTCAAATTTTCTTATAATTTTTTTTTTCATATTTTTTTGATGTATCCTTTCACCTTAAAAAATTACTTCAAAAAACACAAAAACAGCAGAAACATCAAATTTGTCTTTGGACATTTGAATCCTTTTGCTTTCCTTTTTATTTCATTTTTTGGGGTAATTCAAGGTATTATAAAGTTAAAAAACCATTAAAAGAGCATTCAAATTAGTTTTTTCAGATTTTTTGAATGTATTATTTTACCTTAAAAAATTCCTTCAAAAAAGCAAAATAATCAAAAAATTCAATTTTCTCATTTGACTCTTGGATTGTTATTTTTTCCATTTTGACTTATTTTTTTTGTTCTTTCAAGCTTTGAGAATTTTCAAAACCTATTGAAGATCTTTTTTAAAAAAATGCAGGATTTTTGGATTTCATTTTTGACCTTTAAAAATTCCATCAAAAAACCAAAAAATCCAAGAATTCACTTTTCTCACTGGATTTTTGAATCCTTTTGTTGGCCTATGTAATTATTTGTTTGAGTGATTCAAGCTTTCAGAATTTTTAATTTTGAAAAAAACCAGTTCATTAATACTTTTTGAAGACCATGTGCATTCTTGCATACACCTTACCAGCTTCATTCAAAAAATTAAAAATAAAAAACAAATATGGATACAAATATTAAAATTTCTTCAACTATGATTGGTTTTATTTTTCTACTTGATTTTTTTGGAGGAAAAAAACCTCATTACCAAGATAAAAATTTCTCTGAACTATGGTTTTCCAAGATTTGGAATCCTTTTTCACAAAGCTTTTACAAAGTGGATCTAACCTGGGAGCTGGCCAATGATCAGACTTGAACATGAATGAGACTATATGTTTGGATTCTTCTAAAACAATGAATCAAATAGGAGAAGTTTTGGGATTTAAATTGGGAGGTTAATTCAGAGAAAGATTATTGCAAGGAATGAAAGAAGAAAACAGAACCACTGGACCCTTATATATTTCAGCCAGAAGGAAACCATGGCATGGAAATTTCATCCACATATTTATGGGAGCTGGCCCATAAAGGTGTTTCAGTTTCCTTCTTGCTTCTTTGAAGTTTTCACCCCCAATATCAGGCATTAACCTTGTTTCCTTGAAGATTGGGTTTGAATCAATCTCTTTCACCATTTATTTCCTGACTTAACTCCAGTATTCTGAGATCCTCCCCAAGCAATTGGCTGCTGCTCTAAAGCAACATTTCCCATCCCTTATGAAATCTTGAACATGGAAGATATGTGGAATGGCTGTTTTTGGGGAAACAAAATCTTTGTATTGAAACTAAAACCAAAAGCAGAATTTTTTATACCAGAAAATATGGACTAAAGATAACAATCACTTCTTCAATTGATACTTTCTCAAATATTCCAGAAGAACAATCAGACAATGTGCAGGAAACCTGGAGGAAAAACCCAAAAGAAATCAGCCAAAATTAAAGGTGATAAAATACCAAATTTCCTCACTTTCTCACTGATTGTTGGGGCTGCTAATACCTTCCCACCAGGAGGATGGTAAGGAGAATCACCATCCTAATTGGATAACTTTATTCTCATGATTCTTGTCCCAGTATTGTATTCAGGAGAAGCAAATTTCTTATTCACAACGGTCCGAGACCTCTGAGCAAGGTTTGAATGAACAAATTAATGGACAATAATATCAAAAATTTTATCCAAGCATAAAATAAAATGAAAAGTCACCATCTTAATTACATCCACATCTGGCAGCTCTTCATCTGCTGAATCTTCTCCTTCATCCAAAACTGGCACCTCTTCATCTTCTGTGTCAGCTTACTGATACCAGGAACCTTTCCGTCCTTTAGCTACAGCAAGTGATATTGGTGTTGGAATAATAATAATTCCAAGAAAATTATGTAAAATTCTTAAATGATTGATTTAGAAGCAAGTGCAAAGTTTGAGTGGTTTTGTTGGATTGAATTGATTTAAATATATTTTTCAAGAGGGGCCACAGTTTATGCAAACAGGTGATCTTTATTGGATAACAACCTCTCTTCAAGGGGCTATTTTGAACCGTGTAAAGACCTTTGGACAATGAGGTACTAAGTGATTACTCAAAAGGGATGTACCAAGGGGATTGTGTGGACTGGCTGACTCACAGATCATATTCCTGGAGGCAAGGAGGAGATAAATTACTAATTTAAGCAGAAACTCCAAGAAACTTGCAGAAATTCCCGTTTGAAAGGGTCCAAGGGCAATCGTTGGGATATTGCTGATATTCTTCAATGGAATTTACAATGGGTTTAGAATTAATAATTATACTATCAGACTGAGGCCATAAAACAATTTTTTATCTTGAATAAACACTTGATCACGGATGGCAAAGGGTCTGAATTGATTACTTAAAAATTACTGGAGTTCAAACCATCTAAAAGGGGCTGTTTATATACCTTTCTAGGGTGATAAGACCTTCTCAGGGCACATAGATAGAGTTTTTCTTGTTTACTGAGGATGGAAGGCTAGCCAGGCCTACTTTGGCACGTAGTCTTGGTGCTGTCAACTGGCTAGCCTTGCCTGCGTCATATTTCCATGTGAACTAATTGTCAGAAGGTATATAAATATTAGTTTGTTATTTTTATGGTTCAGACATATTTCCTTATTTTGTATCAATTTCTTTGGAGTGGCATGGGTAGAAGTTGCTATTTGTAGATTTTAAGCCATTTTCTGCACATGTTGGTGATTTTTAATAATTTTTTGGTAGACTTCTTGATGTGTTTCATGGTTCATAAATATTTGGCAATGTCATTTATGTAAAAACCTTCATTATTGTTTCTCACCATTTATTTGCTTTAATGTTTGGATTTTCATATTTTTATTCAATTTTCATAGGTTTCAAACATCTCTCTATCCCTCACGCAATTTGTTACATATTCATGATGTATGCATGCAAGTTGTAGCATGTTCCTGCGGTACCTGGCTGTTGGAATCAGTAAGACTGATTTTAACATGCGCAGGCTTGACAGCTGCATGCAAGCATCCATCATCAGTCATTTTGCATGCGGGTTTATTGATATTCCAGTGCCATAATGGTGCCGTGGTTTATTGGTCTTTTCTCCTGAAATCATTTAAAAATGTAAGGAGTTGGAATTCAAGGGTGGGGTCAGTGAGTGACCCTACCTGTTTTTGGGTGGGGAATTCATTTCCGCAAAAATATATATTTATTTCCCACTCCTTCTAATCTTCTTATTTTTTTCTTTTTTTAATCTGCTTTAAAAGGTTGCTCTTGTCAACTAGCAAGCTGACATTCTGAATATTCCTCTTCAGTCAGAAATTCACTCCATATTGAAAAAATTAGAAGGACTCATCAACAAAAACAACCCATTTCCAAAAAAATAACTATAGTTATAAAATTACCTCTTCCTTTGATTCCTCTTACTTTTTTCCCTTCCCCTTCCCTTGGAGGGCCTTGCACCTTCTTGAAACCTGAAAACGTAAGAAAAAAATCAATTATGAATGTTGGTATATCTTTTTGTCTAAAAAATTGGTGACTGGCCTTCAAACTTGCTATGAATTTTTTCCTTGGCCTTCCTCTCCTCTTGGTTTCTTCCAAATATTCAAAAACAGATGGACCTCTTTTGCTTGAGCAATGAGAGATATTCTTGAACTTATTGGCTGCTCCTTTGCGTCCTCCTCTAACTTTGGATCTTTGAGTGGAATTTGGCTCTTCATTCAGGGTAACTTCATATCTTCAACTGTACAGCTTCATTCTTTCACCCAGATAATATAGCTGTTCTTTTCGGCATACTAGATGCCAAGGACATAGCTACTTTTAGCTACTAGAGAAAATGAAAATTTTAGATTAAAAATGTTAAAAAATGCCAGTGATATATTTTTGCTAAAAAGGTTAAATTTATTTATATATTTATAAAAATAAACTTGAAAGGAGGGGCCAAGACCTTCATGGGTTTGTTGAGCCCTCCGGAACACAGTTATATGTCTGTTAAGGACAATATGGGTTCAATCGTGGTGCCTGTGGAGCTTACAATGAGTCTTTTCAAGAAGGATGTGTGTAATTTCCTTTGGTTTTGGGTTATGCAGAACCTACAAAAAGAGTATAAGTCAGCAGGATCACTTATTAGTTCTAGATTGGGACTTATACTTGATGGGTGGATCAATATGCCGGGATCCAGGGTGCTAGAGGCTGGTGCTGAGGCAGGTTGAATGGTTGGATGATGATTTTGGCCAAAAAGTAAGGATTCAAGAGTTTTGTCAGCTTTCTACTATTGCAGAGCAAGCTGCAAAAGTAACAGAAATAACATAAAAATAATAATAATAATACAATTGACCTAAGAAGGATTAGGAAAATAAATATTATTACAGAAATGGATTCTCCACCCAAAATTAGGTAGGGTCACTCACTGACCCCAACCTTGAAATCCAAATCCTTATATTTTTAAATAATTAAGGAAAGAAAAACCAAAATACTAAGGCTCCATTATTTAGCTTTTTGGCCATTTAATTATTTCACACACATTTTCACATATAGGTTTCACACCTAAAATTCAGTCAGAATTGAGGTGTTGTTTATATTTTAGGAGTTATGGACCGAAATGTGTTTTGTCACAATTCCCGCATGCAGCCGCGGCAGCCAATGCACCCGCGCGCGTCTGAGATTCAGCCTTGTCACACTGTCGAGGTTGTGTACGCAGTCCCGTGCCTCTGACAAGTATGCAGCCGCGGGACTACAGGTTGACAGAGTGACAGGCGGCCTGAGAGGCTCAGGTACTGCTTAAACAGGCTACAACATACACGGCTTTCTACATATGTAATAAAAGTTCCTGTGGATAGTAGACTGTCTAAAAATACTTAAATTATATAAAAATACATAAATAATCATTACACGTATTTTTACTTAATATAATGCAAAGTACCAAGAATTTCGAAAATAAGACAATGACAACTTCTAAAAATATATTAAAATACTTTGATATACTTTTATGATAATCGCTAGATACCAATATCTTTATGACATACTAAGGAAAAGAATTATGTAAAAATACTACATGAATTCACAAGAAATATATTTTTAAGTAATTATCTTAATAAATCAACTGGAACTCAAAAATAAAGAGTAAAATCAATATTATGACTTTTACTCCAGTTATATAAAACATAATGAGAGCTTACCTGAAATCAATATGTCCGTAGAAATGTCTATTAATATAATTATTGAATTACTGGGAACATTTACTAAGGATAATTAATTAAATAATACATAAATAGGACAGATTATTGTTATTCACACGTCCTAATGTCTATTATAAGGTAGAATAATTCCCATACCCTGAGGAATTAGATGCTACCCGTTCTACAGCACCAAGAACACATGACAGGCTACCCCTGGTTACCCTGCTAGCCTTAGTGTCCGTCCCTTTGAGTACCTAAAACCCTCAGAAGGATCATATTGGGACTCCAAAAGCTATAAATAAAGAGCTCTTTTGAGGATATTGATGGGTAGAGACCCATTAATATTCATATCCAGACGCCGTGCCAAGGTAATCAAGTACTTATAAGAGATAATTACATGATTTATGGCAATGTCTGATCAGTAATATCCGTCCTCAAACCTCTTTTTATCAATTAAAACTGCTGAAAAACCTTATAACCCCAGTATACAGGTTTAACCCATCAGTACACATCTCAAACAGATACCCAAAGGATTTAATAACATACCAGTGAGTCTTATTATCCTTTCTCTGTTGTAGTAGCTTGGCTACAAGGCCCTACCACTCCACTGTGTATTTTATATACATATTATCTTTGGGTAAAATATTCTTTAAACTAAAGAGCCCAAAGTAACCAGGCATACGTGTTTTCATACTGAAATCCCTGAAGAGAGGTGTTAAAGATCACCAATATAATTGTGGACCCTCTATAAATATTTAATAATCAATTTATTCATATTGATTCAAAACAATAAACAATAACCAAACCATTTAACCTTGCAATAAGCTTAATCCAAATATTCTACAGATTTTTGCTGCATTTATTAAATTATATATTTATTATTTACTCTATCACCTCTGGTAGCTAAAGGATAGCAAGGGTCTTGGAATCCAGGATGCTGACAAGTTTTGTCTACAATTTTATCAGAAAGCCGTCCAGGGTCACACACTTATTTCTTATAAGGATTTGATGGCTTGAGGAAGAAAATATCTGAAGCAATAATGACTATATGACTGGATGAATGAATTAGAAATTGCTGGGGGAAGAGCCTTTATTTATATCATTTGGGTCCCCTGATGGTACAGTCTCTTTACCAGCCAAAGGAGGGTGCCCCAGGCTAGTGCTGAGGCTAGGGGGCCATCAGTGTGTTTGTGTAGACCTGCCCTGGTCACTACAGAGATACAGAAAGCCCTATGTCATCATGTTTGGGGCTTGATACACTTTTTTGTACCCTTAATGACCCCATTATATCTACCAAAGAATAAGTATTTAATTAATATTTTTAAATATAAGTCATGGCTTCCTGAAGCCAGGCGTTTGAACACATTCTCTGGGGACCCCATTCTGCAACACTATTTTGATTCTGAGGATCTTTTGTCCATATTGGGGTTTTTTACAGTCACTTAATTGTACAGTACGCTCCTAGTAATGATTAGTTACATACAGTTTTAGTTACCAGGGACACAGTGGGTCTTGTATGGGTGTTTGGTACCTTGTGAGCTATCTAGCACGAATCTAGGCCTATTTTAATCCTTATTACACACTCTCAGGGAGTTAAAGTAACTAACATGTACCCTTTTAGGTCCAAACCTACCGTACAGGCCCTTTTACAGGGGCCCTGACAACCTTTGATATAGTTTTAAAAAGGGTGCAGGGCCCATTTTTCCGAATTTTTTTCTGGTTTATCTGTTTTCATACTATTCCCCACCACATGGTGGCGCTCTTTAGTCCCCATGTGGTGTGGAACAGGGCTTTAGGGTGTATAGGTGGTACCCTACAGCCTGTTTCTGTTTTGGGAGAGGGGGGGCTGTCCAGGGAGCCGGCTGGTTGCCTTGCGCAATGGTCCAGCTGGTTGCTAGGGGCCCGCGCAAGGTAGTTGGTCAAATAACTGCGGGGATGGCAACAGGTGGCGACCGCCGCGTGCGGTAGTCACTTGACAACCCGCGGGATACGGTAGCAACTGCCTCCTGCGGGAGGTGGTAGCAACTGCCTTCAGCAGGAGTTGGTAGCAACTGCCTCCTGCGGGAGTTGGTAGCAAATGCCTCCTGCGGGAGTTGGTAGCAACTGCCATGCATGGTATTTGCTGACTAGCGACTACTTCCGGCTTGGGAAAGGTAGTCCCTTGACTGCTTGTTGGGCTAGCGTGTGCCGTAGCTCCTTTGCGCGGTTGCAGAAGGTATGCAGCTGCGTGCGGGGCTATGGAAAAAACCTCTTGTTGTCCATAGCTCCTAAACTAGACATAATCATGGGTTTCTGACCAAATATTTGGTCAGAAACCCATACCTGCAGATGTGATGGGAGGGTAAACAGGTGAACCATGGTTCTACCTGAAGGAGTGAATTTTTGTGGGTGGTGCCAGTGGGTGACCCTACCTAAATTGGCACCACAAATCCATTTCTTTAATAATATTTTCAGATTTATTACAGGTTAAGGTTTTATTTCTTAATTTTTATTTTAATTTATTTTAATTTATTTTTTCTGTATTTTTGTATTTATTATTATTTTTATTCATTTTTATTTTTGGGGTCTTTGGTCAGTTAGTTCTGAATAGTAGCCAGCTGACAGTTCTCCAGGTGGCAAATTTCTGAATGCTTCAAGCAGTTTAGTGAAATATAGTTTTTCATTACTTTTTTTGGTTGAAACATCAAGCTTTTCTGAATCTTCAGTTGATTCAGGGTTCACAGTTAACTGTAGAAAGGAAAATTAAAATCAATCAGGAAATTATTCATTTGAGCTTAAATCCCCCCCATAAAAAAAGAGAAAAACTTACTGAGATGGAAGCTTTGACATACCATTGAGGATTAAAATCATCAATTTGGAATATTTCACCCTTTCTGATGGCCAATTTGACTTTTTTAACACATGGTATACTCATGTAAGAAGAGTAATCACAGTTGTTGCAATTGTTGGAAGAATCTGGAACTTCATGAGATGAATGAATGATTTTGAGGTTAAAGTCGCTGATCTTTCCAGAAAGATGATCCACACAGTAAGGCAAACCAATTAGACCCTTGAAATCTTGCTGAGAGGCTTCAATGGCTCTCTCATGGGTTTGGATGGTTATGGAACACTAAGTTTTTTCAAATACATTATAGAAAGATCCAATAGAAGAATTGATGAATCTTTTAATTTAGGATTTAGAACCTTCTATTCTTGATGTACTTGTGTTTCCAAAGTGAAAGCATTTTTTCCAAATAGGAGAAAAATTTCCCCTTTAGAGGAATCCGGTTTGAAAGAAGGTAGTCAGAAGTGGGAGGATTCCAGATCAGAGAAAGTTTTGCAAAGTTTTTTTGATTTCTTCATTAATATTTTGAATAGACAGAATGATGCCATTGTTTCTGCAATAGCTTCCATTCATCTTCAGATTTCAATTGCTTCCTGCAATGAGTTTGAATATTCTTGTAAATTTTCCAGACACGTTGAAGACAATCAGAGGAAGGGAAAACTTATTCAATTGATCTAATAAGTGCTTTCCCCTTGTCTGTCACAATCAAACTGGGTTCTTTATCTTCAAATATTTCCTGAATTTGAGTCAGGGCCCAATCATAGTTCTGTTTTTTCTCTTGAGATAAAGAACAGAATTCAACTGAGAAGCTTCTAGTAGAATTTTATATCCCAATGATATGAAGAAGGGGCATTCCAAATTTTTTGGTTTTATATGTACATTCCATCATAGAGAGATTAGGGAAATGGTTGAGAAGTTTAATTGAATCAGGGTTTGAAACAAATAATGAAGTAATTTGACCATCCACATTGTTCATTTTGAATTAAAAAGAAGAATTCCTTAATTCCAGTATGAGTGCTTCCACAGGAGTTTTGCCATCAAGGGAATTTTTTTATATTTGGGATCTTTTGTTTTAAATTGTAGGTAGATTTTTATTAATAGGTGATGATGAGTTTTGTATAAGAGAGTTGAGAATTTTTAAAGGGGGAACTCCTGCTTTGAATAAATTTTCAACCACCTCCTTTTTCTTCCATTGGATTCTTCTGTGGATGAGATGAGTGGAAGGATCAATGGAAGGTGGATGGTTGTTCTCTGGACATATAACCTTCACCACCCAAACACCCAATCTTTTTGAAAAATTCCTGGATAACCTGACAGGAAAATTTGTCTTTCTTGATTTTTTTTAATTTGAAGGTGTCTTTGCTGGGTTTATATTCCCCAGATTTATAACATTGGTAAGTGTAGGCGTGATTCTTTTAATTTGATACTCTGGTAGATATGGAATATCCATTGGACTTTTCCCACGTTTGGATAGCCTCAACCAACTTCTCCTTTTGACTATATGATAGCTCAGGAGGAGGGGCCAGAGGAGTGGAATCAAGATTTTGAGTGGATTAATAAGTTGGAACAGGATTTGCATCACTATTTTGATTAGATGATATAATGGAGGATTGGCCTGGTGAAACAGTTGAAACAGTTCTGAAAGTGGGTGGATGTTTTCTTGAGCCATTGGAAAAAGAGATGTTCTTGTTTGGAAGTATCTGGAGTGTTTAGTTGTTTTGATGAGGTTTTTTTGGTGTGGTGTGAAAAGGTGTGATGTGGTGTGGGGTGGTTTGGTGTGGTATGGTGTGGTATGGTGTGGTATGGTGTGTTGTGGTGTGGTGTGGTGTGGTGTGGTGTGGTGTGGTGTGGTGTGGTATGGTATTGAATGGTAGTGGGATGGTGTGGTGGGGTGTGATGGGAGGCCGGAACAGGTCAAGGGGGTGGTCTATAAGATAATTGGGGCGCTCCAAGATGGGTGCTGGTCCCAGGAAAAAAGTTTCAGTCATATTGAATATATGCTGTGAAGGGCTCAAATAAGAGTGAAGTTTTCAAATTTTTGGTTTTTTGATGGAATTTTTAAAGGTCAAAAATGACATGCAAAGATCTTGAAAAAAAATTAAAAATCTCTTCAATATTTGTTTTACAATTATCAAAGCTTGAAACACCAAAAATATAAGTCAAAATGGCAAACATAAGGATCTAAAAGTCAAATGAGAAAATTGAATTTTTGGATTTTCTTGCTTTTTTGGAGGAATTTTTTAAGGTTAATACATCCAAAAAAATCTGTAAAAAATATTTGAATTCTCTTTGAATTTTTTTTAACTTTTTGATGGATTGAATTACCCAAAAAAATGAAAATAAAAGGATTCAAATTTCCAAAGAGAAATTTTTTTTTTTTTTTTTTGATTTTTTATGTTTTTTGAAGGAATTTTTTAAGGTGAAAGGATACATCCAAAAAATATGAAAAAAATGTTTGAAGACTCTATGATTTTTGGTTTAAATTTATGGCAGCTGAAATAAACAAAAAAAATAAATAAAAAATAAAAATAAATAAATGAAAATAGCCAAAATGATGATCCAAAAATCCATGCAAAAATTTTTTTTAGGGATTTTTTCATTTTTTGATTGAATCTTTGAAGGGGTCCTAATGGCTCTAAAATTACAAAAGATTTTGTTTAGGGGTTCAAGAACCCCTGCTACGGGGCTGCGCATTAATAATTCAAAAAAATCAACTCTTGAAATCTGCGTGAAATAAAGTATTTTTGTGTGAAATACCAAAGGGGAGCAACCGTGTGCCAATGTCAAAATTTGTGAAACAAAGGGTTAGATGCATGAGACAAATAAGGCCCTAAAAAAATAAAAAAAATAATAAAGTAAAAAAATAAAAAAATGAAAAAATGAATAATTGAATAAATGAATAATCATATAAATAAAATTAATAAATAAATAAATAAACATAAATAAATAAAAACAAACAAATATAAATAAATATATATAAATAAATATAAATAAATAAATATAAATAAATATAAATAAATATAAATAAATAGATATAAATAAATAAATATAAATAAATAAATATAAATAAATAAATATAAATAAATATAAATAAATAAATATAAATAAATATAAATAAATAAATATAAATAAATATAAATAAATATAAATAAATAAATATAAATAAATAAATATAAATAAATAAATATAAATAAATAAATATAAATAAATAAATATAAATAAATAAATATAAATAAATAAATATAAATAAATAAATATAAATAAATAAATATAAATAAATAAATATAAATAAATAAATATAAATAAATAAATATAAATAAATAAATATAAATAAATAAATATAAATAAATAAATATAAATAAATAAATATAAATAAATAAATATAAATAAATAAATATAAATAAATAAATATAAATAAATAAATATAAATAAATAAATATAAATAAATAAATATAAATAAATAAATATAAATCAATAAATATAAATAAAATAAATACAAAAAAAACCTCTATAAATAACATCAAATTTTAACTAAAATACAAAAAGTAACTAAATGGAGCATTAGGGTCACCAGCTAGTGTAAATAGCACCTCAGCACTACCAATATCCAATTCAATTCCATCATTGAGGGCTTTGATTAGGAGCAAAAATTGCCATGAATGAGTAGATATTCAGCTCAATAGATTTAATGGACCTGGTTCTGACAGCTTGATGTTCTTTCTGTCAGTGGAGTCATGCCAGTAAGATCTCCAGAATGATTGAGCCCAATATGAGGTTGTTTTATAATCTGAGGTTCAGCCATAGTTTTTTTTTTGGACTGTCAGCTTTTAGATGCAAGGAACCTTGAAGTGCTTTAGCTACTAGAATTAATGAATCTGAAGAATCAATATATTCGTAAAATTAATCAATAACTAATTTTCAAAAGGAACCAATCTCCTGAAGAAACCAATCTTCAAAATAAACCAATCTTCAAAATAAACCAATCTACAAAAGAAACCAATCTCAAAAGGAAACCAATCTCAAAAAGAAACCAATCTCCAAAAGAAACCAATCTCCAAAAAAACCAATCTAAAAAATTATAAATATGATGGAAACTGGTGCAAATTTAAAAGTTTTTGGTTGAATGGTTTTCAATATTACTTAATAAATAATGAGAAGAGGTTTCAGCTCTCTGATACCAGGAACCTTGCAGTCCTTTAGCTACAGAGAGTGATAAAAGAACTTGGAGCAATAATATTCCAAAGAATAAACACTTTTAAAGCTCCAATAATGGTACGGTAAGAGCAAGTGCAAGGTTTATTTGGTTTGGTTATAAATATTTTAAATATAAAATATAAAGAGGGGCCACAGTATTATACTACTGGGGATCTTTACAGACTAGCAACCTCTCTTCAAGGGGCCTCCTTAGGCAGTTTAAGAACCTTGGAATAAATATGGGTGCCTTATAAAGGACTTATTCCACTAATGGCCGGGCTTAACAGCACACGTGGCCTAGACAGGAAGGGAAACACTCACTCTGAGTACTTGACCACGAAAATCCTGGAGTAATTGGAAGGGTTTCAGAGCAGATGGGGTTGATTGCCTGACTAAACTTCAATGGTTGATTGGTTAATAAAGGTAAATAATACTACTACAGACTAAGTCATAAATCACTTGCTTATCTTCATATAAGCACTTGATTAACAATGACACCGTGTCTGATTGATAATAAATAATTCCTGATAACTGATTAACTGAACTGGAAACAGAAGGGCAAAAGAGCCTGTTTAAATATTCCTTTTTTGGGTGCTTGAGGACCTCTAGAAGGGGTACTAGCCGTGGGCTGAGGCTAGGGGGGCAATCAGGGCAAGATTGGCACGTCCTCAAGGTGCTGTTAGCCTGCTGGCCTTAGATCTGTCAAGGAACAGCTCCTTTTTAGCTGCAGGATCTGTTAATCAATAGATTAGTCATTTTGCTGATCCTGCACTGATCCTTAATTTGTACAGTAAGTACTGGTCCAAAGTGAGCAGACGTAGATTTTTATTGATTCTCCATCCTCTGCTGATCCTGTATGTAATTTTTAATAATTTTTACGACCACTCCTTATGTAGTTTCGTGGTCTTTGAAGGTTCTGATCAACTTACTTCGTGGTGAGTCTGGATCTTTATTTAATTAATAAAAAATACTAAAAATTAGTTATTAACTAATTTCAATTGATTTTTAAGGTTTTTGAACCTTAATCTATGCTCGTGTGTTGGCTTTACATATGTAGTGTATATCCTACTATGTTGTAGCTTCTCTGAGCGGTACCTGGATGTCATAGGAGGCGCGGGGATCAGTCCATTCAAATGCGCGCGGGGACTGATCCGCTGCTCAGATGCGCGCGGGAGTTCAGCGCTGTAGGGACGCGGAGCTGCGTGCGGGAGTTTGCGTACGCGGGAGACCAGCGCTGTAGGGACGCGGGGCTGCGTGCGGGAATTCAGCGTACGCGGGAGACCGGAGCTAGGGACGCGGGGCTGCGTGCAGGAATTGTGACAAAACACAATTTCCCGTGTAACTCCTAAACTACACACAACACCTGGATTTCGACTGAAATTTAGGTGTGAAACCTATACATGACATATCATGTGAAATATTAAAATGGCTAAAAGGTGCCATACTGGTGCCGTGGTCATTTACCATTCTGTATTAAATTAATTAAAAAATATAAGGAGTACGAATTCAAGGGTGGGGTCAGTGAGTGACCCTACCTTATTTTGGGTGGGGAATCCATTTCTGCAATAATATTTATGGATTTCCTACTTTTTCATTTTATAATAATTTTATTTATTCATTTATCTTTATTTTGTTAATATTATTATTGTTGCTGCTTTGTCAGGTTGCTCTGTGCTAAGTAGCAGGCTGACAAGAGGGGGACATTCTATACAGAATGGCGGTACTTAACACCCATTTTTCAGGAGATTTAATTTGAATCTGGTACCCTGGAATAATGAGAACCTTAAAAATTAATAATAAGGAATTATTTCCCACTGAGGTGGTGTTATGGCCTGGCTAGGGAAGCACATAGGCCAGAGAAGTAACAAAAAAAACTTACCAACTTAAAAATTTACTTGTTGAGTACCTGCATTGGTCCAAACTTGAAGGTTTTTTTAGATGTTAAGAGTGGTGGGAAATGATTAATCTTCAATTGGAACAGCAAAGTGTTAAATAAATAATGATATGAATTCACACAAAGGACATAAATCAATTCCTTATCTCTAAATAAGAGCTCTATTGTCTTTTTCATGGTGTCTGAGATGATATCTGATGAATTCTGGGTGCAAAAAAGGCCAAAAAAGGTGCTATATAAATACCTTTTTGGATTTAATAGAGCATCCTCAGTTTATGTAGAAAGGGTGAGGCTCATGTGCTAAGTATAGAAAGCAATCCAGATACAGATTGGCACATGCTCTTGGTGCTGTAGCTCAGCTGATGCTGGATCTGTGCAATCAGTGCATGATTTTTGCATCAGGATCAGTTATTATGTTTATTTTTTAATTTACTGATGTTGAATTTTGTGGTGGCTATTTAAAGAAAAAGAGGAAAGTAGGCTGAGCAGTTGAAATTTTATCGAAAGTTGCTCAGCAGTGGGTGGAAGTTTTCAGAACAATAGGCTTGGAAAAGCTCATTGGTGGACTTTCTAATCCAGATCAAAAAAGTCAAGGCTCAGCATTGGTGCTGCGCGTGTTTCTGTAGCACGTTGATTGGGCTTGTCCAAGACAGAAAATAGGGAAAGGTTCTTCAATAAATTCCTCCATGCCAAATTCAACAAAAATCCCATCAAAGGTTTTGTAACATCCATGAGGAAGGCCCTCAACTGCCCAAATGACAGAAGTTGAGGTGTCAGTATATAGCCTTGGATCTGGAACCGCACCGCTGTAAGACTCCAAACAGTGCTAGGCTGTGGCAGTTCTGTGGAGGGGAATGGTGCTGTTTAGGCTTCCCGCCTGAGTGTTGCAAAAATTTTTAAATGTAACCAAGATCCAGGTCCAGAACCTGGTAAATGAGGAATCAAGTAGTAAAGGATAAAGATTATAGTAGTTTGGTAGTGATGGAAAAGCTCTATCTGAGCCAAGATTATGTGGGGAAAACTTGGACAAAAGAAGCTAAAGTTTGTTGAAAGTTCAAAGAACAAAGCTGTTGCATGTAAACAATGCCCACAAGCTAATACCTCTGGTCGTCAGGAGAAGATTGGGGATGATCAACTCAAACCCAACCAACCTCCAGGTTATCAATGAACCTGCCCAACTCTCCGCAATCAAGCGCTTGAAGGGTACCAGATAACTGAGGGTGGCTGTACAAGACTAAGCTTTATGTTTAAGAAGCTCTAAAAGCAAACAGTAACTGATTTGAAGCAAGGATAAATTCAACACATCTCAAGGAACTCAAGAGTAGGCTGGCAGAATGAAACTCCAAAAAAAATAAGGGAGGTATAACACTCCAGGTCTTAAGCTTAATACAACCTCTTCAATCAATTGTGATTGGCTCCAGAGAGATTATCAAGGAGGGATTAAGACCAGTATGGTCAGAGAAATGGATCAAGGAGTGGTATAACACACTCAAGAATTCCAAAAGACAAAATTCTCTTCAACCTGCAAGGCTATTGGTTGGTGATAAGGATTGGGCCACAGAGGGGCAAAGACTAAGGATCAATGGATCAGGGGGCAATCATAGATATACCCAGGATGAGGATGAGGATCAGATTTCAATGATAACGGGGGGAAATATGCCCACACTCCCATGGATTTTTTGAAAAAGGAAGGGGAGAGCCTCCTTTTATGGGCCATGGGTCCCTGTAGACTATTTACAGGAGATACTACAAATAGAGCGGAAAACAAGTTTTTTTTCAAATAATTGATCAGGTCCAGAAAAACAAACAAGTGAGGATGAACAGAACACAACCGGGATGTGTCATAAAAAAAATGAACACAGAAAAATAAATAGGAAATGAGGATGAACAAAAAACAACAAAAAAAAAAGCTGGCCAGAGTTCAGAGTTGGCCATGGCTGGTGACAAAGGACAGGTGAGGATGGCCACGCAAGACCAAGCTTGTGGCGGGAGGAGGTTCAGCCGCACAATTGGGCGGTGCAAGGTGGAAATGCAACAAGTTTGCCAGTGAGGATTGGTCCAAAGGCAATCGCGGGGATTGGTTGATTGATTAAGGGTGACCAGTTCTCTGAAGATTGTTTGAGAGGGATTATTGGATTGAATCTGGATGCAGCAAGCCTTGATGGTTGGATTGAAACAATGCTGAGGATGATGAGGCTGAGGTGATGATTGGTTTGGATGATGATGGTGGTGGTGGTGGTGAGGATGATGATGATGATAATGATGATGATGATGATGATGATGATCTGGATGCCTATCCCAATGATGGATTGGAATAGAGTACAAATTGAGCGATGAGGATGAGATTGATTATATTGAAATAGATGTCCAGGTTGCGTTGGAAGATGAGTTGATTGGTGAGTAAACAGCCAATGAGATTAGTAATATTGCCACACAACCAATTGATCATAAATGGCAACAAGAGTCCTTTGACCAATTTATGTTGATAGTTCTGAAATATCTATTATTCTTGATAGGCTTATCATTGTTGACATAACACATTTCAACTGGATTGCAAGTGGACATTGAGGGGAGATTTACATAAAGGAGACTGAGAAGGAGGAAGCTAGATGGGGAGATGGATGGACCTGATGATCATCAACCAATCATTTGGATTTGATTGGTCGCCAATTCTTGGTTGAGGTGAACAAATCAACTTTGGAAAATTCAAATGGCAATGATGGGGGGTGCGGTGATGATGAACATTGGGTGAAGCAAGCAAATTGCTTGCAACTGGTCCTTGGCCCAAAAGGGAAGGAGTACCGTCAGAGAGGGGGGATTTGAACACAGGACCAGGCCCTAGGCACCCAAGAGATGACCCTAGACAACTAGGAGAGTTGGAGCTGGAAGTTTGGGAACTGGATATTGGAATCATTCTGGATCAAAAAGTTTTTTTTTCAATCTAAATGGAGGCTATAGAAAAGTTCATAAAAAATTTTACTTTTTCTGTACTGGTCCAGAGGTGTCCCAGATTGGGCACTACATCTCTCCCCAACTTACACACTGTTCCTAGTCTGCATCTGAGTATCTTTGATGATATATATAAAATAATAAACTGAGGAATTGAAACAGAAAAACACCCATTTGATCTTGAGGGTGATTGAAAAGGGAGCTTGATCCATCCAAGGAAAAGGTCCTGGATGTGGCTAAGATAAAAGAATGAAGAAGGTGTCCCAGGTGCTCACATATGTGGCATACAGTAGAGTTTCACAACAGAATGCAGCAGATGACCCCTGGTGGTGCACAATTGGGAGGACTTACTTCTGGAACAAGTTGCCCCCACAACAATGAAATTTCTTGACTTGATCAGCAGAGAACCTTCTGGCCATCTGAGTACCACCCAGCTCCTCCAAAACATATGATCCACCTCTGACTTGATTGACCACTTGATAAGGACCATTCCAGTGGTTAGAGAAAAGCTTTCCCCACTGAGTTTCCAAGGATCAATTACAAGCTAAGACTAGATCCCCAGGATTCAAGGGATTCCTGATTTGATTGGAGTGCTTATCCTCCCAATACTGGACTGATTTTTCTCTTGATTCCATCATCTTCTGATAATCTCTGTCAAAAACATCTTCACTTTGCTCCGGTTGCTTGGATCTGGCAACTAATAGATCAGTGGTGGAAGAAACCTTTTCCCAAGAAATACCTAAGAAAGATTCCATTTCCAGATCAAGGGGAAGGAAAGCCCTTTTTCCAAAGGTAATTTCATAAGGTGAGTAGCCAGTGGTTTGTTTAGTTTAAATTCAATCGGAGAAGAGGACCAGTTGAAGAAATTTGCAACAATTCTTTCCACTTTCACCAGCCAGCTTGACAAGGGCAGCCTTCAAAGGAGCATGGCCTCTTTCCACCATGCCTTGACCTTCAGAATAGTAAGGAGTGGTCACCCTATTTTGACCAGGAAGCAATTGGATCATTTCAGCCACTTTTCCGCCAAACTTAGAGCCACCATCAGTTGAATAAGATTGAGCCAAGCCATAACGCATTTTCCAAGTCTCATAGAGGAAGGCTGCTACTGATTCAGAGCTGAGGTTCTTAAGGAATTTTGCTTCAAACCATCCAGAAAAATCATCTCTAGCCACTATGAGGTACTTAGCTCCACCAGCTTTAATATGAACCACATCCATAGCAATCCTTCCAAAGACAGTGCATTCTCCAGTGGGATAACAAATTTCCGCTGTGTGCCTAAGATCACGTTTCTGAAATACTTCACAACTCTTGCACCATTGAGAGACTTATTTCTTCAAGGATGGCCACCAGAATTGTTTGGATATTTGACAATAAGTTTTGGTTTCCCCACAATCACCAAGGCTTTCATGGAGACTTTCAAGGATCAAATCTTGTTTAGAAGGGATGGTGACAACAATAAGAGCACAAGGGCTGCCTCTTTTCATAAGCCTAGTACCTTGGAAAAAGAAATTGGAGGACTTCCTTTTGAGCAATTGAAAATCTTTAGCAGAGAGATCAGGAGGCCTTTGGAGAGTGGAGAGATACTGCTCTAATTTAAGCCAGAAGCCTTGTTGGAAGCCAGAATAATCTTGAGAGGAAAAGGTGAAGACAGGACAAATTAAGGGTTCCTCCTTGTCAAAATCCATTCCAACATCCAATTATTCATCTCCAAGAGGGCTTCTAGACAAACCATCAGGCATGGTGAAAGATTTTCCAGGCCTACAAACAATATCAAAAGAGAACAACTGGATGAAAGCCCCCCATCAAGTCATTGGAGCGTTTGGAAGACTGGGGGCATTGATCATTCCAATAATTGATTGTGCATTGACTTTTAACTCAAAGTTTTGACCCCAGAGAACAGTTTGGAGCTTGTTCACTATTCAGGCCACACCACAAAGTTCCTGTTTTGGCTAGGACTACCTGGATTCCACCTCTGAAAAAAGAAGAGATTCATACAGAGCAGGACAATCCAAACCATTTTCATCTTCCTGATTAAGGACAGCCCCAACAGATGGATAACTAGATTCCACAGCCAGCTTTATCTTCCCAGCCCTAGGTCCATAAGTGATCTTCTTCAAGACAATTTCTTTTCCAACAATTGTTTTGAGAATCTGAAATGATTGTTCACAAGCTTGGGTCCAAAACCATTCAGCATCCTTTCTGGTTAAGTGACGCAAGGGAATGCAAATTTTGGATAGGGGATGTATAAAGATCCAAACATAGATTACAACACCTAAGAAACCTCTGACTTTAGTTGGATTTATTGGAGTAGGCCAGGAGAGAATTTTGTGGAATTTGGATGGAGCCATCCTTCTTCCTTCCTTGCAGACCACATGACCAACAATTTCCAAAGCAGGGACACAGGCAGCCAATTTGGATCCAGAGACAGTGAGACCAGACTCCTTGATTCAGAACAGGATCCTTTCCAGAGTCGTTGCATATTCCCAGATACATTGACGTATTCCTGAATGCCAGGGTAAGAGCCCATTGTTATAATCAGAAACTGGACCTTTAATCCCACCATCGTCAATCAAGATACCAGCATGATCAGGGATTTTATCCTGGAGGATCCAAACCTTCTGAGCCTGATAGACTGAAACCAAATTGGTGGCACCTTGAGGTAACGGAGTAAGTTGGAAACAACCAAGAGGAGTATTGAAAGTAGTGAGAGGACAAGAAATTGGATGTAAGGATTGTTTGTCATAGCCACCCATAATGTCACCTAGACCATAGCAAGCTCTCCCAGAGAAGGATTGGACAAATACTTCAGTAGCAGGGGGAATACCAGAGTCTTTAATAGTAACCTTATTTAAAGGCTGGAGATCATGAACTATTCTAAGTTTACCATTACTCTTGAGAACACAGAAAACAGGACTGGAATAGCTAGAAGTTGATTGTTCATATAAAACGGTTTGGACTTGTTTGTGGACCAACTTGATGAATTTGTCAATTTTAGCAGCAGGGATTGGGATCTTCTTCTTTTGCCAGGGATCATGTTCTACTACAGGGATAATGTAAGGGAGGCCATAGGATTCTTTCAAGAGACCTCTCTCTTCTTCACAGAAAGCAATAGATTTTTCCCTAAGGGCTAAGACATTTTTGATCAAATTCAACTCATCAGGAAGAAGCCATCCATCTGGACCAAAGTTGACCACTTTCAGAAGTTCTTCAAGGACACGACCAGAGGAGATGAATGGACCATTAAGAGATTGAGTTAAACCACAGTAAGGATTGCAGGATAGAGGGGGCGCATAAGAGGAGGGTTGAGGTTTAGAGGCATTGTTTGGTTGACTGGTTGAACCTTTTTTTCAACTGGTTTATACTTGGTTGCAAAAGGGAGGAATGCTTTCTTCCTCCACGCAATTGGTTTATACTTGGAGGCAAAAGGGAGGAATCCTTTCTTCCTCCAAGCATTGACCAGTGAGACCTGAATACAAAAACTGAGGCCAAGTTCCAACATCTTCAAACTTTGATCTTCTGCCTTGTCCTTGAAAGGTGCCTTTTCCATAAAAGAGGATCCAAAACCTAAAGCATTGCTCACATGTGTGGCACAGGGTAGAGTTTCAAAAATGAAAGTAGTAGAGGCCCCTGATGGTGCACAATTGGGAGGACTTACTTCTACCCTAAATTGCCTCCACTTAAGACCATACTCCTTCATACCAAAACCACCAAGAAAAGAATCAAGATTGTGATCTAATTTAGACTCATTGCGGAGATTCAAAACCGGAGTAGAGGATAATTGATAAGGCTGAAGGAAAAAAGGAAAAGAAGATAAAACAGACCCAGAGAGAGAAGAAATATTTCTGGAATTTTCGGATTTTTTTATGTTTTTGAATTTTGATCTTATTTGGATGAGGAAGAGATGATGATGAAAACAAAAAATATTACTCTGAGGTTGAAGTTAATCCATAAGTTGAAGTCTGAGGCTGAGAGGAACTACAACTATCAGTAGGATCAACTAATCCAATAAAAAATGAGGCTCAGAGGAATGAGAGTTTTCCTTCTGCTTTCCCTTTAGAAGTTTTTTGGGATAAAAACCAGGAAAATCTTGTTCCCAACAACCAGAATCCACGGAACAAAGCGGAACTTCAATTTTTCTGCCATCAGCATCAGGGAGAAGGATTCTCTCCCCAACTTGATCAGAAAAAATCAGGGTAGCACCAAAATCCATTAAGAACGGTCAGCCCAAGATCATAGGACCTTCCAAACAAGTGATCCAGAAGTGACAAGTTCCAAAAATAATTTGACCAATTCAAACAGGAACATCCTCATCAATACCAACCACTTCAAATGACTGATTCCCTATACCATAAACCACAGAAGTAAAGCTGACCCTTGGGCTAAGCTTGAGTTTGCAGGCCATAGCATCTGAGATTAAGTTGAGCTTAGAACCCAAATCCACAAGAAGAGAAACTGTTTTAGCCAATTCACCAAGATAGGAGGGAAGAGATCAAAGAGGGAAGGAATACAGATTGGCATCTGAAGGGGGATCTTGTCCACCAGAGTCCTCCATCAAAGTGCCAGAAGAGACCTTCAATTTGTCCAGACCAATTTCCACACGTTGACAAGAAACCCATTTCTTCATGCCTTCAGCCACAGATGGAGATATAGACAGCAGTTCAGCCACAGACAGATCAGGGATTTTGAGATCAGAAATTTTCTTTAATACTCCTTCCACAGCATTATGGTATTCCTTGGAAATGCCCCTCTCAAACCAAACTTTGGGCTGGGTGGAGGCAGGAAGATCAGGTGAGGTAGGTACTGGAAGAGGATCAGAGGATTGAGGGGGTTGACCAGATTGAAGGGGATGAGAAGGATTAGAGTAGTCCTTGAAACTTTCCATGAGTGGTTCCCTTTCTACTTCCATGTCTTCCACATCAGAGGAAGGAGGCTCAGGCAAAGATTGATGTTTGACAGGTTTTCAAAGGATTGAAGATGGAACAGGAGGAGACTTGTGAGGTTTGGGTTCCTCATGGCTTTTCCGAGCTGGATCAGATTGATAATCACCAGAGAAGCTGGAAGAAGTGATAGCTGGAGGATACCAAGGTTGAAGAGTGCCACAGGATGATCAAAAATCCAAGGAGACCAGAGATACCTTCTTGGGAGTTGGTGGTTGGTAAGAAGCCACCACATGATGGATTGGACGAGATGAGTTGAAAGGGATCAAAGCACAATTAGGAAGAAAGAAATTATTTCCTTTCTGCTCTACTAATTTCTCCTCCTTTTCCTTCTGGAGTTCAGGACATTTACCAGTACCATAGCCTTCTCTATGACAGGAATAGCAGACTAAGGTGGATTTAGGAACAGAATTAGCAGGTTTAGGGGTAGCTAAAAAGGATATTTTCTGATCTGTTTTACTCTCAAAGGCCTGAAGTAGCTTATTAATCTCATCTATGGTAGCAGAATCCTTATTGGCCTGAAGGCTTGATTTAGTTCTGTGATTTGCTTCCATCTAGTTCATGATTTTGTTGGATTCTTGGAAGGAAAGAGCATGGACTGGTTCAGTGATCCCAGGCTTTTCAAAAGTTAAAGCAGTTTGAACTTTCATGATTTTGTCCACCACATTCCTAAGGACCAGAAAGACAGGTAGTTTGAATCAATTATCCCAGGTAGTGATCATGGATCCAGACTTGACCAATTCATCCCTAATCCTTTCCTGCACTCCTGACAAAAAATATTGGAAAAATCAAACTCAAATTTTGTCCACAGTGTCAATTTGATTGTTCCTGATAAGATTAGACTGAATAGGATCCCAAGACTTTCTGAAAGACTGGTAATCAGAGGCTGAAGAGACACCACCATTGGAGATCCATTGAGAAATCAGAGCATCCAAGTCCTGTAAGGTAAACCTAGCCACATCTATTTTCCCCCAATAAGCCAACATAGCCTCCTTCAAGAGCCTCCAGTTATTAGTTTTGAATCCATTGAATGATTTGATAATTTCCATAAATTCATCAGAGGAGATAAAAATGGTAACTGATAGGCCATATCATGTTCACTTGCACCATCCACTTCAGCAGCCATTTCATAGGAGTCCAAAAATTGCTCTACGTTTGTTCCATTGAAGCCTAGGTTCTTGTTCTGGGGTTTGATCTTGACCATCTTGGCCCAAACAGTGGTGGAGGGAACAGATTCCATTTTGAAGACAGAGTTCCTAAGGAGATCCAAAAAATCAGAGTTCCAAGGTGGCTCAAAAGTGTGGCAAGGGTAGAGTTTCACAAAAAAAAACAACAAGAATCCTGCCCAGATGTTGCACAATTGGGAGGACTTACTTCTGCAACAAGTTGCCTCCACGGATCAGATCTGGATGATGACAGAAAAAAGAAAAAAAGAAATGGATTGGATTGGATTTCAGAGTTGATTCTTCAAGTTGGGAATGTAAATCCCAAGTTTTCTGGTTTGATCCCAGCCTGGGGGACGCAATGTAAGACTCCAAACAGTTCTAGGCCGTGGCAGCTTTGTGGAGGGGAAAGGTGCTGTTTAGGCTGCCCTCCTGAGTTTTGCAAAAATATTTAAATGTAACCAAGATCAAGTTCCAGAACCTGGTAAATGAGGAATCAAGTAGTAAAGGATAAAGATGATAGTAGTTCAGTAGCAATGGAACAGCTCTATCTGAGCCAGGATTATATGGGAAAAACTAGGAAAAAAGAAGCTAAAGTTTGTTTAAAGTTCAAATAAAAAATCTGTTGCATGTAAACAACGCCCACAAGCTAATAACTCTGGTCGTCAGCAGAAGATTAGGGATGATCAACTCAAACCCCACCGACCTCCAGGTTCTCAATGAACCTGCCCAACTCTCTGCAATCAAGCGCTTGAAGGGTACCAGATAACTGAGTGTGGCTGTACAAGACTAAGCACTATGTTTAAGAAACTCTAAAAGAAAACAGTAACTGATTTGAAGCAAGGAGAACCTCAAAACTTCTCAAGGAACTCAAGAGTAGGCTGGCAGAATGCAACTCCAAAGAAAATAAGGGAGTTATAACACTCCAGGTCTTAAGATTATGAAGACCTCTTCAATCAATTGTGATTGGCTCCAGAAAGATGATCAAGGAGGGATCGAGATCAGTATGGTCAGAGAAAGGGATCAAGGAGTGGTATAACATACTCAAGAATTCCAACAGACAGAATTCTCTTCAACCAGTAAGGCTATTGGTTGGTTGTAAGGATCAGGCCACAGAGGGGCAAAGACTAAGGATCAATGGATCAGGGGGAAATCATAGATATACCCAGGATGAGGATGAGGATCAGATTTCAATGATAATGGGGGGAAATATCCACACACTCCCATGGATATTTTGAAAAAGGAAGGGGAGAGCCCCTCCTTTTATGGGCCATGGGTCCCTGTAGACTATTTACAAGAGATACTACAAATAGAGTGGAAAACAAGTTTTTTCTTGTTTTTTTTCAGATAATTGATCAGTTCCAGAAAAAAAACAAGCAATGATGAACAGAACACAACCAGGATGTGTCATAAAAAAAATGAAAACATAAAAATAAATAGGAAATGAGGATTAACAAACAACAACAAAAAAAAGCTGGCCAGAGGTCAGAGTTGGTCGTGGCTGGTGCCAAAGGACAGGTGAGGATGGCCGCGCAAGACCAAGCTCACGGCTGGAGGAGGTTCAGCTGGGAAATTGGGCGGTGCAAGGTGGAAATGCAACAAGGTTGGCGTTGAGGATTGGTCCAAAGGCAATCGGTGGGATTGGTTGATTGATTAAGGGTGACCAGTTCTCTGAAGATTGTTCAAGAGGGATTTTTGGATTGAATCTGGATGCAGCAAGCCTTGTTGGTCAAATTGAAACAATGCTGAGGATTATGAGGCTGAGGTGATGATTGGTTTGGATGATGATGATGGTGGTGGTGGTGATGATTGGGATGAGGATGAGGATGATGATGATGATGATGATGATCTGGATGCCAATCCCAATGATGGATTGGAATAGAGTACAAATTGAGGGATGAGGATGAGATTAATTAGATTGAAATAGATGGCTAGGTTGCTTTTGAAGATGAGTTGATTGGTGAGTAAAAAACTGATGAGATTAGTAATATTGCCACACAACCAATTGATCAAAAATGGCAAAAAGAGTCCTTTGATCAATTTATGTTGATAGTTCTGAAATATCTGGTATTCCTGATAGTCTGATCATGGTTGACAATAACACATTTCAACTGGATTTCAAGTGTACATTGAGGGGTAGATTCACATAAAGGAGACTGAGAAGGATGAAGCTAGATGGGGAGATGGATGGACCTGATTATAATTGACCAATCAGTTGGATTTGATTTGTCGCCAATTCTTGGTTGAGGTTAACCAAAAAACTGTTGAAAATCCAAATGGCAATGATGGGGGGTGCGGTGATGATGAACATTGGATGAAGTAATCAAATTTGCTGGAAACCGGTCCTTGGCCCAAAAGGGAAGGAGTACCTTCAGAGAGGGGGGGATTTGAACACAGGACTGGGCGCTAGGCACCCAAGAGATGACCCTAGACAACTAGGAGAGTGGGAGCTGGAAGTTTGTTAACTGGATATGGGAATCATTCCGGATCAAAAAGTTTTTTTTTTGGATCTAAATGGAGGCTATATAAAAGTTCATAAAAACTTTTACTTTTTCCATACTGGTCCAGAGGTGTCCCAGATTGGGCGCCACACTGCTGTTGGAGCGCTCAGCATTTGGTAGGTCAGGCTCAGCACTCGGATGCACGGGGTCTCAGAAGTGGCTGCTGCGGGCTCAGCAGTAGGCACCGCGGGGCTCAGCACACCGGGCATGGGTCAGGCTTGATTGGATGTGGCGGGCTGCGGACCGCTTGGACATTAAGGACCGAAGAATGGAGCTTGTTTAAAGTTATGAGGCAACTAAAACCAGATATTATTTCATCAGAATCAGAAAAAAGACAGATTAGAAGAAGAATGAAATCTTTAATAACCTAAAACCAGGAGTCAACAAGAATAGAACTTCAGTAAGCAGTGAATAATGAAATCTTGATAGAAGAAACAATGGCGTCGTTGAAGATGACAACCCCAATCACAAGCCAAAACCTGAAAGAATCTAAGTCAATCAGAGAGGGATATCATAAATAAGCTATTTGTGAGCATTTGAGGATGGAGCTTACCTGACTCAAAGCACCCTTAGTCCAATGACACAACCGTTCAAGTTGTGTGAGGAACAGGAAAGGGGAGTGCGCAAGTCAGGTCTTAAGTATCTTGGACTGCCAATCTAATATGGAGTATTGGCACTGGAAAAAGTGTGAAAGAGCGTGCGTAGTCAGGTGCGCGCGTACAACTCGCATAGTAACTTGACAAGGACTAAGACATGAGACTGAGGAGACAATGGAAAGAAGCAGTAAGTCAAGATAAAAGAAGCTGAGAGATAGTTAGGGATATTATGAGCATTCAACAGCTGGTTCAACCAGTTTTGCAGGCAGCTATCTCAGGGAGGTAGGGAGGGGCAAATGGGGCTATAGGCGCATGCCGGGCGCGCCCAAGCACGGGCAAACCTGCAGGACAGGAAATCACGCAGCGCGCTGGGCGGATACAGACAAGTGGGGAGCTCCAAGTAGGGTGCAGTGGAGGGCCGCGTCATGAGAAGGAAAAACTGGTTGTAAGTAACAGTAAGCGGTCAGGGAAAGGATTAGGGTTAGGCTAGGGTTATGGGCCTAGGGTTTCTTTTACATTTTTTTTTGGGCTTTCATTGCGCTGTTACTTAGGTTAGGGTTGAGAGTGTGGGCATAAATTCTGTTCTCTCAACCCCAGCTCTTATCAGATACCTTATAATTGGATCTTTTGCGCAGAAAAGGAAAAGGGGGGGAAGGAATTCATCATCTTTTTTTACTCTCTCTCTCTCTCTCTCTCTCTCTCTCTCTCTCTTTCTTTCTTAAAAAAATAAAGGTGCATCCTTAAACTTACAGACGCAGAGACCATCACTTCCAAACTTAAGCACAACTAGGGGAGTAGTTCTCTCTTACTTTCCACATCTGGGGGTCTGGCCAGGAAACACACTTTGGTCTTAAGTCTCTCAAAGGTACACAGGATTCTCCCAAAAACTGCACCTGGATCAAAAATTCCACCCACTTTTCCTCTGCAACCAAAGCCTAACGCCCCAGCTCAGCCCCTGCCACCAGCCACTTCTGCCCCCAGGGCAAGCGTGTTTGCTCCGCCATCAGAGGGGGAGTTGTGGGAAATGGTGGCTGAAGCTCCTTGCTGGGTGTGGCTTAGGCCTAGTGAATTCCCTCATCTTTGGTTCAGTAATGCGGATGTTGAATGCTTCCTCTCCAGGTTCAAGGGTATTGGGGATTCCAAAGGTGCTTTGGGCGCAGTGTGGTATTCCAAACCTTTCCTATAGCCATCAGACTCACTTTTCCAGTGTAAAAACAGCTCAAAATCTCAAATTAACCTCATAAATGGATTATAAATCAGAAATAACCCATAGTCACTCAGCCAAAGTACCCCCTATCTCTCATGGATTAGAAGATACAGCCCAACAGACCTCCAACTGTGGCAAACTCATACCCAAAAAGGTGTCACAGCCCTGTGGAAGACATAAGACATACCTTGGAAACCCCCCAGGTACATACCAGTGCCAGCTTACCCTCAAGAACATGAGCATACACCAACCCTGTCACCTTATCAGCATACAAAGATACAGGTACAGGAGGCAGTGCAACCTGTCAGACCCTGTCACCTCAGCAAGAATACATCAATACAGAGATAGAAGGCAGTGAAACCAGTCCAGATCCAGTTACATACAAAGATACAGGTACAGAAGGCAGTGCAATCAGTCCAGATCCAGTCACCTCATCAGCATACACAAATACAGATCCAGGAGGCAGTGCGACCAGTTGAGATTCAGTCACCTTATCAGCATACAAAGATACAGGTACAGGAGGCAGTGCAATCTGTTAGAACCTGTCACCTCAGCCAGAATGCATCAATACAGACATAGGAGGCAGTGAAACCAGTCCAGATCCTGTCACCGCATCAGCATACATAAATACAGATCCAGGGGGCATTTCAACCAGTCTAGATCCAGTCCCCTCATCAGAATACAGAAATAAAGATGCAAGAGGCATTGAAACCAGTCCAGATCCAGTTACCTCATCCAGAATACAGCAATGCAGATACAGGAGGCAGTGCAGCATGTGAGATCTGTTCACCTGAACAAAACAAACGTGCAAATACACATACAAGAGGCTGTGCAGAAGTATACAGGACCAATATATCCAGGAGGAAGTGATACCAGTCTTAAACAGAACCAAACAAACCACCATTATAACCAGAAACCAAACAAACCACCGGTATTTGCACAGCAATACATGCAGGTAGAATCAAGTAGCACTGAGCAAACTACCATTACAGCACAGAAATATATCTTATCTGCACTAAACAGCAATTTATGAAAGGCTGTGCATGCATGAAACCCCTTTACAAGCTTTTCCCAACTAGCAGAAATGCCTCATTTAACTGTACAAGCTTCTTCCAACCAGCAGAAATGCCTCACATAACTGTACAAGCTTTTCCCAACCAGCAGAAATGCCTCACGTACCTGTATCCCACTGTAAAAGGGGAAGCCCCAGGGCACCCTCAGGGGCAGCCCTGAGCATCCCCTGAGGATCATATTTTTTATTTAAGGAGGGCCTCTCTGCCCTATCCAGGTGGTATCCCAATGCCATCCACATTATGCCATCTGGCCAATCATCCACCTCATCATAACCTCCAGACCATCATCCCATCTCATCATCCATCTGTGGTACCTACCTAGATAAAATATTATTAGTGAATCAGTCATTAAAGGAAAAAAAAATCAGAAACCAAGTTATCACCCATCTTTTAGCCAATTAAACCATCCAAAAGGTGCTTGACTATGGGTTCTTCTGTGAACTAAATATTCAGCACCAAATTAAAGAAGAACCACCCATCAATCAACAAATAACCCTTATAAAGAAAGAGAGCACAACCAGAAGCAACTACCAATCTTTCCCCTACCCAGCCCCCTGTGGGTAAACCCATCCTTGGGTCATCTCCTGAACCATCCCTTTGATAAAGCCTTGAACCCTTCAAAGTTGGGATATTGGTTAAGATCACATATATCTGATCAATCATTGACATATAACTCTAACAAATCTGGTCCACTCTTCAAAAAAATCCTACCAACCCACAGCTAATAATTAATCATAGGTTGATCTGAGACCTTTATTAAGTCTAAAAACAAACAAGCCACCAATAAAAAATATTGGAAGACTTAATATATTGTAGAAGGGCAGGAAATTCAAAACCACCTCAGTTTACTAATACTCTGAAGGAGTGGAAGTAATACTAAATTCCCCTTCAAAGACTGCAAGCAAGCTATTTGCTAAATTAACCATTATCCCATTAGGAGTCTCACAGCGGATAAGTTTCAAACCATTGTTCTGTTCATCATGGAGGAGGAGAAGCTTTGGGATGTGGAGGAAATGTTCATTTACAAAAGGCAAGACTGGGAAAGGCTGAAAAGCAAGATGATGGAAAGGTGGGGAAAGCGCAAGCCTTGTTTCTGGGAAAGCAACTTCATGCGGGTCGCAGCGGAGGCAATCAAGCATGGAGGGGTTCAGATGCGGAAGGGAAGGGTGGAATACATGTCAAAGTTCAAGCCTATACACGGGTACCTGTCAAAGAATGAATTTTTTGTGGGGAAAATGGGCGCAATGAAGCGGGGGTTTTTGAGGGACTCACACCATCACTCCACTTGTGCGTGCAGCAATACCTGTACAACCATGGCCTTGTAAAGAGATTGTTGGATGGGAGCATCTCAATCCTTCTGGACTTGTTGGTCATCTGGAGGGCTGTGGAAAGCAAAATTGACTTGGACAAGCTCATTGCGGACACAATGTAAACATACCTGGCGGTTTTGAAGAAGTTGGTGATTCTCTCAGTACCCGCTCGGGCCAAAGCACCAGCCACAGGGCTGTTGAGGTTTCCTTGCCCCCCAACGCTTCAGAAGGTTCCGGAGCCAATGGTGGGGGAGATGACAGAGATCCTGTGGTAATTTCAAGTCTTTCTTAACCATACCAAGGCCCCTATGGCCCCTAAAACTCTGGCTTCCCCAGTCCAACCACGCGCCGTGCCACCTCACATGATGGAAGGCTTCAAACCTCCCAGAAGGTCTTTTGGGGGTTTTAAAGTTTGGGCGTGCACGTATTGCTGAGAGAAGGGGCACTGGACGTCCTTGTGCGCCCATCTCACACAGGAGATGATCAAGGGATTTGTCTGCCCATCCAGCTTCACATACATATTTCTGACAGGCAAACCAGTGGATTCTGCAATGGGCAACCCCCCCCCCCAATGGTACAAATATGCAAATTGGTGAAAGCCCAGGTCAAGCTTGGGATCTTCACCATGCCTGAGACCTGGGAAGCGCCAAGGGTGGAAGCCAAAGTGAGGGCACTGTCAAAAAAGGAGCAAATTGCGGTAGAGAAGATGGACTTTAATGTCAGCAAGCAATCACCGGTTTCAAGGGCAAGTGCGCGCACGCCCGCCGGAGAAGGACAGTTGGCAAGTTTTGCAGAGATTGTGCGTAGCGTGATGGGGAACAAGGCGCTGGTGCCCCTAAGCTGCAAGAACTAGCGTCAGTGTCCCTTGTAGTTGTTGAGGAGATGTTCCAAGCGTTGAGGGAGTGCAGACAAGGCCAGGTTCCAACAACGGTCCAGCTTGTGAATGTGGCGGAGGAGGAGTTGGGACACAAACTGTACCAATTGAGGTCTGTGTTGGTTCTGATTGCTTATGTTTCAATTATAATTGCGGGGAAGAAGGTATGGGCAATGGTGGACAGCTGGTTGATGGTCAACTTGCTTTTTTCAATGCTGGTGGATGAGCTTGGATTGGTGAGGAGGAAGGGAGCCATGGGGCTCCAGGAGTTGAATAGTGGAGAGTGCCATGTGGACAGGGTAGTGGAATGCAAGGAGGTGGAGTTTGCAAAGGTTTAAAAGCCTTTATCTTTCCTTTTGGTGGAATGCAGCAATGTGATCTTTGGTTGGCTGTTCATGTTTGCGTTCTGGGCCCAGATGGCTTTCAACCTGGAAGTGGGAACAGAAGCACTAATGGTTGAAGACTTGTTTGGTGCAAGTTTTGAGAGAACAATCTTCAACCACAGGAAGGGAAAATGGGTGCGGAGGCCTGCAATGTGTGGCAAAAGAAAGTCTGATGCAGGAGATGACTGAAAGGGTCACCCTGCAGAGGATTTTTCCTAGTCAGCCAAAGCTACTGCATGAGGCAAGCTCCGTCCCCGCGCGGGCAGTTTACTAACAAGGAGCAGGTGGGAAATGCATCATGGCAGGAAGGGCAGGTAAAAGAAGTAAGTTCACTTCCTCAGTGTGCATCTCTGGGAGGTTCTAAGTTTTGAAATACCTACCATTGTGCCACAGTTGTGAGCAAAGGCAAAAGCCCTGGTTTGGTTATTGCTAGGACTTACAATGATGATAGACGGGTATGGATGGCAAGTTGCAATTCTAGTAATTACAAGCCGGTGGCATGGAAGGTCCAGCCACAGAAAAAGCCAATGCCTCAGGGACTGAACAGTGTGGTAACCAAACCTGTACACTGCACTGGCAAAGGCCAAAATTTTTTTAAAAAAAAATTACACTCTTTTTCCTCATCCTGAATTCATCATCATCAAAAAAAAAAGAAATTTTTTCCAGAATGATTTCCTGTTTAGTTTCCAGTTCCCAGCCTTCCCTTCTCCTAGTTGTCTAGGAGGATCTCTTGGTTGTTTAGACCCCTTTGCCCAGTGTTCAAGTCCCTCTTTCTCCACTCCTTATCCTCCGTCTCCTTTTTCCAAGTGCGCGGTTAAAGACCAGCTTGGCTTGGCTTGACCCTTGCTCATCTTGCACCTTTGATCCCCTTGCTCATCTCTCCAGATCCTTCCAATTGCTCCTTCATTGGAAATTTGTATCCCACCTCCCTCTCCTCACTGGTCATCCAACCACCTGCCATCCATCCATTGGTTATCCAACCAATTTGTTCTCATCACCCATCTCTCTCACAGTTGGCCCTCTTGACAGTGGTTGAATTGCCTCAAGATTGCCCATCTAGCCAAGTGACCATAATTGCAATGGTTGACTTGCTCCATATCCTCATTGGTTGTCCATTGCTTCCCACTCCTGTCAAGCAATCTCAATTGGTTGTCCACTCATCTCCCCCCTAGCTCACTGTTCTCCTGCGCCCCTTTTCTGTTGCCCGTGCGGGTCTCTGCTGTTCGGCCCGCGGCTGTTGCCTGGGCCTGTCAAACACCTGCTGGCGGTCATCTGCAGGCCAGCAGTTTCCCAGGCCTGTCAGTCTGTCCGTGCAGCCCCTCACCTGCCTGTGCCCATCACTGCCACGGGCAGGTTTCTTTCTGCTCCTGCTGATCTATTGTTTTTTTCATCATTTCAATTTTTTTTAGATGGTTTTTTTTTCACTTCTTTCCGCAGTTGTTCCTCTGTTTTCTCATTATCAGATGATGTTTTTTTAATTTTTTTTCTTTTTTTTCCGCTCCATATGTTTCATCTCTTGTACATAGTCAACAGGGACCCATGGCCCATAAAAGGACAGGATTTCCCCTGCCTTTTTAAAAACATCCATGGGAGTGTGTACATATTCCCCCCCGGTTATTATCAGAAATTGATCCTCATCCATATCCTGGGTATATCTATGATTTTCCCTTGATCCATTGATCCTTAGTCTTTGCCCCTCTGTGGCCTGATCCTTATCACCAACCAATAGCCTTGCTGGTTGAAGGGAATTCTGTTGGTTAGAATTCTTGAGTGTTTTACACCACTCTTTGATCCCTTTCTCTGACCATACTGGTCTTGATCCTTCCTTGATCATCTTTCTGGAGTCAATCACATTTGATTGAAGAGGTTCTATTAAGCTTAAAACCTGTATTTTTATACCTCCTTTTATTTTTTTTTCAAAGTTGCATTCTTCCAGCCTACTCTTGAGTTCCTTGAGAAGTGTTGAGGTCATCCCTGTTCAAATCAGTTACTGTTTGCTTTTTAAAGCTTCTCAAAACATTGTGCTTTATCTTGTACAACCACCCTCAGTTATCCGGTACCCTCCAAGCTCTTGATTGCGGAGAGTTTGGCGTGTTCATTGAGAGCCTGGAGGTTGGTTTTGGTTTGAGTTGATCATCCCCAATCTTCTGCTGAAAACCAGATTTATTAGCTTGTTGGCCTTGTTTACATACAACAGCTTTGTTCTTTTGAACTTTCAACAAAATTTAACTTATTCTGTTCAAATATCTCCCACATAATCTTGCCTCAGATAGTGCTGTTCCATCACTGCCAACTATTATCAAAATTTATCCTTTACTACTTTATTCCTCACTTAAAAAGTTCTGGACCTTGATCTTGGTTACATTTAAATATTTTTGTAACACTCAGGAGGGCAGCCTAAACAGCACCTTTCCCCTACACAGAACTTCCACAGCCTAGCACCGTTTGGAGTCTTACAACGGACCCTTGGGCCTAATTGCTTGTTCCCGGGACTGGTGGGAGACACCCTTGAATAAGTCCAATTGGGTAATGCGGTTGGAGCGGATCAATGCTTTTAAATTTGGAACTGCGGGGTGGCTGATTGCAGAAAAAAGGGATTTTCTGGCATCCATGTTGGTACTAAAGGAGAAGGCCCTAGCCTTTGGCCCAGACAAACAAGGGCTTCTGGAAGGCAACATTGGTGCTCTGTATGTTATCCCCATGGTTCCGCACAAGCCATGGCAGATCAAGCTGATTCTGATCCCTTGGACCGTTTGTGTACCCTTCTTGGATTTGGTGTGCAAGCGCATAAGGACAGGTCTCTACAAGCAACCCCCGTCAATTTCCTCTAGCCCAATCTTTGCGTTTGTCAAGCAGGGCGGGAAGTTGCTACAGATTGTTCATTATCTGCAGTGTCTCAACTTGTTCACTATCCGTGACGCTGGCTTTCCCCTGTGGGTGAAGAAATTCCTGGATTCAATTGCCGGGCGCGCGTCTTATGGGCTGGTGGAAGTGATTGGTGGCTACAATCAGCGGGAACTCCATCCCAATTTGCGCCTTCTGACTGCGTTCAAGACTGGATTGGGAAGGATGCAGCTGATGCAGCTGCCAAAAGGCGCAAAAAACTTGGTGGTGGTGTACCAATCTTAGATGACATGGATACTGCGCAACAATCTTCCGGAGGGCGTTCAGATCTTCATTGAAGATGCCAGTATCAAGTGCCCAAAAAAGGATTATGGAGGCTTGGTTCTGGCAGAGGCACCTACGGTACACCTGTTCATTTGGGAATACGGGGTAAGGTTTGAACTGGTCCTGTTCCAGATTGAGGAAGCGGGAATTACAGTATTGGGGAAGAAACTGGAAGTCTGTGTTCTGGCGCTTGAGGTCTTGGCGCACGTGAAGGCTTTGGACAGGAGACATATTGTGGAGAAAAAGCTGAAAAAAGTTCTTGAGTGGCCAACTCCGCAAACAGTGTTGCATATACTCCAGTTCCTGGGGTTGTGCAGCTATGTCTGCATTTTCATCAAACAGTTTGCGGAGGTGGCAATCCCCCTGCAAGCCCTTACACAAAAGGGCGCAAGGTGGGAATGGACTACTGGGTTCAACAATGCATTCAAAAAGCTCAAGGAGATAGTCGGGCGCAACATCATCCTCTGGGATCTTGACTATGACACCGGAGGGATACAACTGGAAGTTGACTCTAGCAAGTTTGGCATGGGAGGCGTCCTGACACAGGAGGAGGATGGGAAGGATTGGCTGGTGCTGTACAAGTTGGTTACCTTTACCGCAATGGAGAGTTTCTATTCTCAACCAAAGTTGGAACTGTGCAGAAACACTAAGATTGTGCAAAGGCTTCAACACCTCCTGTGGGGTTTTCATTTTGAACTCTTTGTGGATGCAGAGGCCCTGGTGAAAATGATCAATTCACCAACGCTGCCAAATGCGCAAATGACCAGATGGGTGGCTTTCCTTCATTTTTTTCCTTTAGGGTGTTGCACATTCCGGGGAAGGCGTTTACAATGCTGGATGCGCTGTTGCAGTATGCTCCGGAGGATCTGTACAAGGGAGCAGAGCCGTTAGAAGTGGAATCTCTGGTTATTTGGGTAGGGGTGGTGGAGGCAGGGGTTTGCTTGCCGCTGCCTCAGTCCAGAGGCTACACAGTTTTTTTTATTCTTTGAGGGATCTCCTGTTCCCCAAAGGCAAAATGGATACAGTCATGTGATGGGCAAGGCAGCACACGGTGAACTTCTACCTCCAGGATGGGCAATTGTGGCGGCAGAATGCCCCCGTCACTCTTGTGGTTGGAATGTCCAGGACGGATCAGGAAGTGATCCTGAGGTGTTTGCATTAAAACCTCAGCCATCAGGGAAAAATCAAGATGCAGAAGAGGGTAAAGGTGCGGTTCAGGTGTCTGGGAGTTGTACCCGCAGTCCAGAAGTGGGTAGAGTTGTGCAAAGCCTGCCAGTGGCGGAGTTCAAGGTTGCCCAAGGAGGTTGGTCACCCCATGGGGGAGGACGCGTTGTTTGGGCGGGTTTCTCTTGATGTGGTGCACGTGAAAGCGGGAAAGTTTGCATACTTGCTTGTTGCGCGGGATGATCTGTTGGGATGGGTGCAGGCCCGCCCCTTGGTAAATAAAGTTGTTGGAGGAGAAGGTTGCCCAGTTCTTGGAGGAAGATTGGTTTGTGGGCTATGGATCCCTCCATCTTGTTACAGTGGATGGGGGTGCCAAGTTTTGAGGTTGCTTGATGATGTTGGTTCAGAGTTGAGGGGCAAAGTTTGGCTGCTGCTGCTTGACAGAGTACTATCTGGCAGGCGCAGGGATTATTGAGCAGGGACACTAACCCATCAAGGATGCCCTGGTGAAGATGTGCAGAGAGGACGGAAAGAAGTGTCAGGAGGAACTTCTGGTGGTTCTCTTTGCGGATCAGATCTCCTTGAAGCAATTGAGGGGTCATTCACCCTACAAGCTTCTCTTTGGGCAGAGGCCCATCCTTCCGGTGGACATCAAGCTGGAGATGGTTTTGGGTGTCAACTGGTGGAAGGTCAAGACCTCCGCAGATCTTATCAAGGCCCGCGCCAAGAAGCTTCTTCAATGCAAGGAAAAGTTGGCAAAGGCCACAGAACGGCTTCATAAAACCCAGATGGCATCAGTGCAGTATTGGGACAAGCGCTGTTCCCACCGCCTCTGTAACCCTTTTCAAAAGGGTGACCTGGTGCTGCTTTACAATTGGAGTTTGGAGTCTCAATGAGAGCGGCTTTTTGGTAACCAATGGAATGGCCCATACCCCGTGGCCTCTAAGTTCAAGGGTGTAAGTTATCAGCTTGAGAAATTGGACGGGGCACCTCTTAAGGGGAAGGTTGTGGCTTTGCATGTGAAGCGCTTTTTTGTGCGCGGGTCCACCTCTTTCAATGAGACAGCAGGGGACAACACAGACTCAGGGAGTGGTAGTGTGGCTTCAGAAGTGATGGAGGACCCAGTTGGCTTCTGAGAAGCCTGCGCCTGACCCGCTGCTCCAGAGGAGTAGACGGCTGCAAACCTCTGGGGACAGCTGCCAAGCTGGGGGGCACTAGGAAAGAAGGGAAAGCCTTATTTGGTCAGGGGGTGCTCTAGCCGGTTCACAGCAGGAACAACTAGACACCCCAGAATGATTATTTTCTTATCTCTTTGATTTGATTTGGTTCTTGAATTGGTACTGGCTTTGGGTTGTAAAATTGCAGGAACGCAGGTGCAGAGCAATTTTGGGCCTTTATACGCAAGGACAAGCCCTGCAGAGGAAACAAAAGGTGGAGCAGAAAGCAGGACAAGGAGCTTTGCAAAAAAAACTCTTTCTTTCCTTTTCTTTTACTTTTCCATTTGTTCTCTGGGTATGTTTCTCTGTTTCTCTCTATCTGTTTCTCTTTCTACATATGGGCTTAATGGAGTGGAAGTATGGTTGGGGTACTGCGGGACAAGCTTGACTTGGTGAGGGGGTGTCCTAGCTGGTTCACAGCCGGAATAACTAGGGGCACCAGAATGTTTTTTTCCCTTATTATCTCTCTCTCTCTCTTGGATGGTTGTGTGCCTGCTGGCGGCTTTTCTGTTTATTGTTTTTAGAAAGGGTACGGGGAACTGTGTGGCAGTTTTTCTGGGGGGGTCCAGGTGCTCCTTTTGGGAGACGTGGAAAATATGGGGCGTGGATCGCAGGGATTTTCCTCTCAGGCTTGCGGGAAAATGCCAAGCTAGTTGTTTTTCTCACTCTTACTCAGACCCAAGGTGGCTTGCAGGTCTCACACACAGGCACAGATTTCCAACTCAATCTCACTCTCACTTCAGGCCCAAGGCCACTCACTCAAAAAAGGATAGGGCGCCAAAAGTCTATTTCTTTGGAAGGTACAGAATTGCGCAGGTAAAGACAAAGAAAGAAAAGAAGGGAAAGGGGGAGGGGGAAATTGGCCTAAATCAAGTCCATAACCTCCACCATTTCCAACCACGCCGTGTCCACAAGTCCTTGGAAGGGCGCCAATATTTTGCATTGGAATTTGGCTCCATGAGCACCCGGAGCTGAAAGGAACCGCTGGAGGAGATTGTCCAACTTGGCAGTGAAGTCCTCAAAGCGCGCCTCCCTTAGCGCCAGACCAGTAGGGATGTCTGTGATTTCCAAAGTGGCTGCGCGAGGTGGAGCTGGGGAAGAGAAAATAACAACCTGTTCTGGGGACCCCGGAGTTGACAGGTGTGCCGTGGGCTCTGGTGATGATTGCAGGGAAGGTGACGGTGATACCATTGGAGGTGCCAGAGGAGGGGTTCCAGGAGCTGGAGGAGGATGGGGAAGAGGACAGCGAGTTGGGCTGGGGGCTGGAGGAGGAGCCAGGCGCTGTCCAAAGAGTTCCTTGACTTGTGGGTTGGTTGCACCTTGGTTTACGCAGACTTGGTTGGCCCTGAAGCAGAGAGAGCCGCTGGGCAGTCCGCTGGATCTGCAAAGTCCTCCTTATGCAGAGGTCTGGCAGGGAAAAGGGGGGAGGCCAAGGTTGGCAGAGGCGGAGCGCGGAGATGATGGGATGAAGGGGAGCCAGGCAGGGTCCATGATTGCTCTGAGATCAACTTTTCCCTAGAAACTACAAACAAGCTGTGGCAAGCCATCTTGCGCGGACAAGCCAGTTTAGGTCCAGGACAAGCCTGTGGCATTGTGTGGCCAAGCAAGGAATGTGGATGACTAGCGCCGCAGGACAGGCACCCGCAATGGCTGGAGAGGAGGGTACAGGACAACCTGTTCCTGGCACAGAAGATGTACAGCAGAACCATGATGAGATGGGGCAAGGTAGGGGAGGGGAGTTACTTGGGTAGTGGGTGCAGGAAAGTTCAAGGTAGCAATTGGAAGACCTCTGGGGACAGAACTCAAGTTGGGGGGGATTTGTTGTTGTTATATAGCCTTTGATTGTGAACCGCATCAGGGTTGGCGCGCTCAGCATTTGGTAGGTCAGGCTCAGCACTTGGATGCGCGCAGTCTCAGCAGTGGCTGCTGTGGGTTCAGAAGCAGATGTAGTGGGCTCAGCAGTAGGCACCGTGGGGCTTGGAATACAAGGAATGGTTTGGGCTTGATTGATGTGGCGGTCCGTGGCCCGCTTGGACATTACGGACCCAAGAATGGAGCTGGCCCCACCAGTTTTTCAGGCAGCTAGTTTGGGGAGGTAGGGCAGGGCAACCAGGGCTATAGGCACGGGCCAACCCGTGGGGCAAGAAATCCTGCGGGGCGCTGGGCGGATACAGAAAATCGGGGGCTCCAAGTAGGGCACGGAAGAGGGACGCTTCATGAGAAGGAAGGACTGGTTGTAGGTAAGGGTAAGTGGGCAGGGAACGTATTAGGGTTAGGCTATGGTTATGGGCCTATGGTTCTTTTTACATTTGTTTTTGTCTGTCATTGCACTTTTACTTAGGTTAGGGTTAAGAGTGTGGGCATAAAGTCCGCGCTCTCAACCCCAGCTCTGATTAGATATCTTATCATTGGATCTTTGGCGCAGAAAAGTAAAAGGGGGGGAGGAATTCATCATCTTTTTTTACTCTCTCTCTCTCTCTCTTTCTTGAAAAAATAAAGTAGCATCCTGAAACTTACAGACACAGAGACCATTGCTTCCAAAATTAAGGAAAACTAGGGGAATAGTTCTCTGCTACTTTAAACAACGTTGGAATAGAGCTCCCCAACAACATCCTTGTATATCTTGTAGTCTTCAAATTTCCACCCATCATAGATAACCTCAAACAACAAATCATGCACGTAGAAAAGAATCTAAGGGCCAAGGTGGTATTCAATCACCTGATTCAATACAAAAACAAATGCAAGGCCTAGCAGAAGGTGACCAAGTCTACCACCAATTTCACCCTAGTAAAAACTAAGAATAAAACAGAGAAAGAAAAAAAAGAGTGAAAATCAAATGTATAGAAGGCTACCACAATACCAATGCACTGCATTCTGAGTCATCCTTTTTTGATCTACATCCCCAAATAGCCCCCATCTGGTTGGTTGAGCAGAAGAAAGAATGGAAAACAAAAACAAAAAACAACCCTCAATCAAGTGCCACACTCTTCTAACCCTTTGGATCAATGCTGAAAATAATCCAAACTTACTCCTAGATTCTGATGCCAAAATCCACATCTTCAACAACCCAAATTATTTCTCCAATATCAAGATGCAAGAACAGAAAGAGGAAGTTAAGAGTGGCAAACTAAAAGCTAACCTAAAAATTCATGGGATGGGAACTGTAAGACTTGAGTGGAATGGCTTGGTTGTTACCCTGGAAGATTGAGCCTACAGTCAAGATATTTTTCCAATCTCATCAGCAACAGACTTCTTGCAAAGAAAGTGTGCAATATCATCCAACATCAAGACATATTTTTGTTCACCAGAAATGGCCGCACAGTCTTGAAAGGAAGGTTTAGAGACTCCTGTGGGATTATATAAAATAAATTAGCAAATAGCTTTCTGGATTTCTTTGAAGGGGGATTTAGTGTTACTTCTACTCCTTTAGATTATTAGTAAAAACTAAGAGTGGTATTGAATTTCCTGCCCCTATAGTACTATAGTAAGTCTGCACAATAATTTATTTGAATTAATGGCTGGTTTCTTTGAGACTTAATATAGGTATCAGATCAGATCTAGATTAGTTATTGAACTGCTATTGGTATTTTTTTGTTGAAGAATAGACAAGATGTATTGGATTATTGGTTAGTTTTTGATCAGATATATTTGATCTTAACCAATATCCCAATATTAAAGGGTTCAAGGGTTTATCAAAGGGATGGTTCAGGAGAGGACCCAAGGATGGTTTTACCCACAGGGGGCTGTGTAGATGAAAGGTTGGTTGTTTCTTTTTTTTCCTCTCTTTCTTTTTGAGGTTTTTTATTGACTTATGGGTTGTTTTTTTTAATTTGGTGCTGGATATTTAAGTCACAGAAGAACCCTTATTCAAGCACCTGGTTGGTGGTTTCATTGGCTAAAGATGGTTAATAGCTTGTTTTCTGATTTCTTGTTTCCTTTTATAACTGAGTCACTAATGATATTTATCTGGATAGGTACCACGGATGACTACTGGTGGGTTGATGGGTCAGAGGGCCTGAGATAGTATGATTGGGCCAGGGGGACTGATAGCTGAGTAGAGGTGGGTGATATGGCCTGAGGGACTGGGGAGATGGGAAGTATGATACAACTTGGATAGGGCAGAGAGGCCCTCCTTGAATAGAAAATTCCTGCCCCAGGGGTGCTCAAGGCTTCCCCTGAGGGTTCTCCCTGTTCTGGTGAGGAACAGGGAGATACAATTACATGAGACATTTTTTATGGTTGAAAAACGTTTTTACAGTTACATGAGGCATTTCTTCCTGTTGGAAAAAAACTGGTACAGGTTTTTCATGCATGCACAGCCCTGCATAAACTGCTTTGAAGTGCAGATACAATATATTCCTGTGCAGTAGTGGTGGTTGGTCTGGTGCTACTTGATTCTCCCTACATGTGTTGCTGTGCATTCACTGGTAGTTTGTTTGGTGCTACTTGCTTCTACCTTCATGCATTTCTGTGTATTAACGGTGGTTTGTTTGGTGCTTCCTGGTCTTGACTGCCTGCATATATTGCTGAGTAGTCCTGTGGTACTTGTACTGGTGGTTTTTTTTGGTACCAAATGCTTCTGACTACATAAATTGCTGTGTGGTGCTGAGGTTTTTGGTACTGGTAGTGTCAGCTTGCTACTATGTACAGAGCAACCTTTCAAAGTAACAGAAGAAATATTACAAAAACAATTAAATAATAAAAGTAAAATTAACTAAAGAATTAGTGAGAAATCCACAAAAACTATTGCAGAGATGTATTCCTCACCCAAACTTAGGTAGGGTCACTCACTGACCACACCCTGTAAATCCAACTCCTTCTATTTTTCAATAATTAAATAAAAAAGGGACCAAAAGCCACAACACCAATATGGCACTTTCTGGCCATTTCAATGTTTCACATGTATTGTCACATATAGGTTTTACAACTAAATTTCACTCACAATTGGAGTGTTGTGTATATTTTAGGAGTTACACACGGAAATTTGTTATGTCACAATTCCCGCGCGCAGCCCCGCATCCTTACACATCCCTATGTACCCGTAGCTACACATTCCCTTGTACAGAGTTCATGCGCGCATCTAATTTTGCCACGCATGCAGAGGATCCTACCCCACGCTCATCTGGATTGACTGATCCCTGTGCCTGGATCAGTCGTGACAAATCTGACAACCAGGTACCGCTCAAGATAGCTACAACCTTGTTAGGGTTAGCTGGCATATGTAATAACCTGAAATATGCATTATTAATAGTTCAAAAACTATAAAACTTAAATAAAATAAATAATAAACCAAGTCTAAGTATTTTTAATAATAAACCAAATATTGAGGATTACCACGTAAATCACTTATCCTGATCTTCAAAGACCACAAAACAATACTAAGAGTCATCATAAAAACTATTAAAAATTACGTAAGTGCCCACCAGATGATGGAAATTCAGTAAACATCCACATCTGTCCACTTCAAAATAATATTCATAGTACAAATGAAGGATTAGTGCAGAATGATCACATTAACACCATAACAGATTAACAGATCCTGTGGCTAAAATAGCACAGATATCCAGCATATCTGATGTAAGCTGATTGAAAGCACCAAGTGGACGTGCTAATTGTGCCCTGACTGGCTTGCCAGCCTCATTTCAAGAGCAGAACCCTCTAAGCACCCTGAGAAGCTCATAATCACCCCAAAAAGTTATTTATACAGACCTCTTTGGACCTATTATTCCCCATCAGTTTACCAGGAATTATTATTATCAATCAGACACCGTGTCATTGCTATTTAAGTGCTTATAAAAGATATAAGCAATTGATTTATGACTTAGTCTGTAGTATTGTTATTTATTTCTCAACACCAATCAACCCATTGAAGTTATTCAAGCAAATCTACCCCCATCTGCTCTGAAACCCTTCCTATTATTTCAGGATTTTCGTGGTAAAGTGCTCAGAGTGAGTTTTTCCCTTCCTTTCTTGGCCATTGTGCTGTTTTGCCTGGCCATATCAGTGGAATAAGCCTTTTCTAAGGCACCCATCTTCATTCCAAGGTTCTTAAACTGCCTAAGGAGGCCCCTTGAAGAGAGGTTGTTTGTCTGTAAAGACCCCCATTAGTATAATGCTGTGGCCCCTCTTTTATAACAAATTTTAAACCCTTTTTAACCAAACCAATTAAACCTTGCACCAGCTCTTAATATATTCATTTTTTGAGCTTTTTACGTGTTTATCATTGGAATACTATTATTATTATTATTCCAGTATCTTCAATCACTCTCTGTAGCTAAAGGACTGCAAGGTTCCTGGTATCAGAGATCTGACAGGTATTTTGTTTGGTATCACATGCTTCTGACTACATAAATTGCTGTGTGTTGCTGAGGTGGGTTGGTTCTGGTAGTTTTTTTGGTATCACATGCTACTGGCTGCATAAATTTCTGTGTGGTGCTGGAGGTTGTTGGTACTTGTAGTTTTTTGTTATTGGTTGATCCCAGTTCCACTTTCTCCTGCCTATACTACTCCTTTATACTTCTTCACAGCTTCCTGTATTTTTATTTTCTTGTTTTTTTTTTGTTCAGGTTGAGACTGGTGTCACTTCCTCCTGCCTGCGCTGTTCCTGTATACTTCTGCACAGCCTTCTGTATTTATATTTTCTTGTATCCTGGACAAGGTGATGGGTTGTTGTATGGTCCTGTGGTTGAGGGTAATCTGTTCCTGGTATGTACTTGAGGTTTTCCAAGGTATGTCTTTATGCCTTTCACGGAGCTGTGAAACCTGGTTGGGTATTATTTTGCTACAGTTGGAGATTTGTTGGGCTGTATCTTCTAATCCATGAGGGATAGAAGGGTTCTTTGGCCAAGTGAATATAGGTTGTTTTTGATGTAGAGTCCATTTATGAGGTTAATTGGAGTGTCTGAGCTGTTTTTGTACTAGAAAAGTGAGTCAGATGTCTATAGGACATGTTTGTTCTACCACAACAGTTTCAAGAAAATATGTTTTTAATTGGGAAGCCTTGGGCAATAGGTCAAGACAATATGGTTAATCACCTCATCCAACATCCAAACACCTTGTTGGATAATTCACAATTTCTGGCTGTCCTTCATAGGAGGTAAGGTCACACATCTATATCTAGCCTCAAACTATTCTTGAAAATATTTTCTCTAAGGAAAAGTTGAACAACTTTCAGTGCAATGGGTTTGCCAAGAGAAAGATTAATCAATCTCACTTCTCTGTTGTGTCAACCCCGTGAAATAAACCACTAGAAAGCATCCATTGTGATCTGATTGGCCCAACTACTCCCCATTCAAAGGCTGGACACCACTACATACTCACCCTAGTCAACAACTACACTGGATATCTTTAAGCATTTCTCTTAACATCCAATGATGAGACGCCTGAGACAATCATCAATATTCTTGAGGTGTAATTTGAGAGATTGAACTATTATCACACCAAAATCTGCTCTGATAAAGGCACTGAATTCACTAACTCAAGCTCAAGAATTTTTCTCAATCTTAACACATCAAGCTCCTCTCGTCTGAACCGTATCACCCCCAAGACAATGGCCACACTGAAAAAGAAAATTGAACAATAATAGAGTCAGGATTTGCCACCTTCTCCTCCTCTCAACTGCCTAAGAACTACTGGCATGTTGTCATAAGTAGTTTCTGATTTATCCTTAACCAAATACCCATGGAAGGTAATGACCTTTTCCCCTGGGAACTTATGTTTGGAAAGAAACTCCCTGCTAATTATCTAAGACCTGTAGGTTGCCCTCTGGTCTATCTCACCAATCACATTCAAAAAGGACAAAAATTCAATTAAAAAGGAAATGAAGGAGTCTTAGTTTGTTTCAATCCCACTTTTCACTCCTACTTGATTCTTAACTCACTTGGTTCTATTGTTGAAACTAAGCATGTCAGATTTCTCAAGACTCACTCAAAAAACTTTGCACTTCTCAAGTCTGCTGCCTGGATATATTCTCACAATCTCCCACAATCTAAACAAATCTGATTTCTCAACTGCCAAAAAGCAGTTTTTAGCAAGGGACCTTGAGGTGGAAGACTCAGAATCAGAATCAAGCCAGAAGTTATCTGATTCCCTCAATTCCGAATCTCAACACTCCTACCAATTTGAAACTTGTCAAATTCCATCCCCAGAGCCTTTTATTTGTGAAGTGAATCATTAACCAAGACACAAAACTCAAAAGCTCCAAAGTTATTGCTTCCACCACTACTACAAAACAGCCTCCTACAAGGCGGCTCACAAATGCCAAGAGTGGCCAAAATAGCAAAAAGCCTCTAAGGAAGAATTAAATTTTATCAAGAGTCAAGAATTTTGGGAAGAATACTACGGTACTCCCAACAACATTCTAAAAAACAACTGGGTGCTCAAAATTAAGGAGAATTGCCGTGGAGAACCTGTCAAATATAAAGCTGGATTGTGTGTACAAGGATTCAATCAAGTATATTTGAATTGACTATAAGAAGACATTGGCTCCCACTGGAAAGCTTGGCTCACTGCACATTTCTCTTCTATAAGTTTTTTGAAGGAAAGAATTAATTTTACTCAGTTTGATGTAAAGGGTGCCTTCCTACATGCACCACTGGACAAAAAAGTTATCATAAATACACCCAAAGGCTTACACAGACAATCTCCATACTTGAAGCCAAAGAAATTGCTATACAGTCTGAAAAAGTCTCCAACAAATGGTACAAAACCCTGACAACATGGATTAAATTGCAAGGATTTTGATAATCTACAAGTGATCCCTGTCTCTATATCAACCCTGATTTGAACAAAGTTCTCTATTTCCATGTAGATGATTTTATTCATGTGGGCAAGAACAATGTCTTTAAATCTAACTTTATAACCCGCTTAAAAAATTCTTCTTTTCATCCACCCAACACCATTCATGGAATGCTGATAGAAGTGGGGGACAATCAGATTCTCTTCAGTCAGCCAAACCATATCAATTGAGGCCTGGAAGAGTTGGGACCAAGCAAATGCAGGATCACGCATTCTCCCCTCACTCAAAATCTAAACCTCAAACCTGCCACTGACAAGGACCATGTGAAATTTTTACAACAGAACATCATCTTCCGGTTAACCATTGGCCTTTTCAATCATCTAGATCAATACACACGTCCAGATATAGCGTTTTGAGTCTCTAGCCTGGCAAGGCTCAATACCAAGCCCAGTATGACTCACTGGAGAGAAGCGTTCAAGGTGGGGAAATACCTCAAGACTACCAAGGGTCTCAAACTGGTCCTGAAATACAATCAGAATGCAGAAAAAATTTCTGCCTACAGCAATGAAACCTGGAGAGATGATCCCACAATCAGAAAGTCAAAAAGTGGATTCATTATCTTTCATCACAAAAGTCCAATAGTCTGGAATTCCTTCAGGGAAAGGAATATTACCTATTTGTGCACCAAATCTGAACTCAACCCAATGCTCAACTGCTTTCTCAAATTGAAATGGATCTCCCATATCATCAGCAAAATCAATTATTCTCTCAATATCAAACCAACCATCTACATATATAATAAGGGGCTTGATGAAAAGATCAAGATTTTTTGGTCCCACTCCAAATCTAAACACATTGACATCAAGACTAAAGGACTAAGAGATGGATTCAAAAATTCTGAGTTTCAGCTCTCCCTAATCTCAAATTATTCTATGCTAGCAGATTAACTAATGAAGTCCTTGTCTATCAACTCCTTAAATCTTTTCCAGAAATCCATCTTTATCTCTCTTGATGGCTGACTTTTTGCCTCTTGCCCTCCTACCAGTCATGAGGGGTGTTGAGTCTCATCCTCATCCTCTCAGCTGCCACGCAACCTCCCCTGGGCTTGGAAACTCTAATTGGAAGTCTCAGATATTCAGACTTGTCTTCTGTTTCTCATAATTGATCTGGTTGGGGCTCAATTTCTTCAATTCATCATCTTCATTTCTATCTTCTTTCTTGATCCCTCTTCTGTCCTTCTACCTACCTTTTCTCCTCTCTCCTCTTGTCTTTGTATCATTCCCCTTTTTCTTCATTCCTCAATTATTTACTCTCTGCTTGATCTCATCACTCCGCCAATCACCATCTCCTTTCCACCTTCCATTTTTTCAAGGCTCATCCATTGATCCCTGCCTTATAAGATGTCTTGCAACTCTCTCTTTTACCACTGGTGTACCTAACAGTTCTCTCTCAATGTCTCCTCTAGTGTTTCTCCTCCACCTATTTTCTGTCTCTATCCTCAAGCTCTGAACACATCCTGTCTTTTCTGTCCTTCTCTGACTTATCTTTCCAATCCCTGGGAGCTGTTGGTCCTCTATTTTCTCTTTTCCTGCTTCTCATGATTGATTCTCAGCCTTTTCTCTTATCTCAAAACTCAGTCTGTTGATTTCAGCCCCAAAATTCTTTGTGTAATCTTATTAGTATCATTCTTCTTTCAAGAGTATTAGCTTGCTTAAGTAACTTTGAGACTTTAACAGGAAAAGATCAAGTGCAGAGTTCATTGGGGAGTCCTTCTTGTTTATTACTATTACTTCATTGTGTGTTAGCTTAAGGATTGTCTGGCTTAGTGTAGAGTAGTTTTGCAGATAGTGGAGAAGGTATTAAGGTGTGATTCTCAACTGCTGCGGGCCATAGAAAACTTCCTTGTGCAGCGGATTTTATTCAATTTGCAGAGGTACAGGATTCTAACTCAAGGGCTAGTGGGCTTTCCAGAACTTTGAGTGGGATTGCTGCGGGAACTTTTATGGAACACACCATCTCTTTCCACAACTTACTTTAATTTTTTACTATTTATACTTGACTAAAATGATCAGTAGTGGGTTTTTAATGATTCTCTAGCACCTTCCAATTCTTTTAGTATTTTTTATTACTTTATTTACTGATCTCTTGATGTGTTTTGTGATCTTCAAGGATATGTATCTGCTAATTTTTTGTTACCTCTTAAGATTTTTTTAAAAAATTTAAATGCTTTCTAGTTTTATATTCTGCATTTTCATTTGATTTATTGTAGATTTGCATCATCCACTATGCAAATTTCATTTCATCACATATATATGTATGATACTTTCATGTTGTAATAGTTATGTGTGGTACATGTTGTCAATTTTATGTGGGTGGATAAGTTATGTGAAGATCAGATCTGCTGCTTGCTGGAATGTCTTGTGTGCAGACTTTTCATGCTGGACTGATTAATTTATGCATGCAGGGCTTTTCTGAGGTGCTCAGGCTGCATGCAGGAATGCAGATGCTGTGTGTGGGAAGTTCAACAAACTTTTTCTTATCATTAATTCCTAAACTATACACAACACATCAATTCTGGCTGAATTTTATTTGTGAAACCTGTATGTGAGAATGCATGTGAATCATTAAGTTAGCCAAAAAAACACAATAGTGTTGCCTTGATTTTTTTACCATTATTAATTCTCATTTTAAGTTTTTAAGGAGTAAGATTTGAAAGGTGGGGTCAGTGAGTGACCCTACCTGAGTTTGTCTGGGGAATCAAAATTTACAATAATATTTAGATTTTTCTTATTCCTTGTCTTTTTTCCTTTATTATCATATTTTTTTAATTTTTTTTTTCTTATTTGTTTTGTTTAATTATTATTTTTTTGGTACTTTTGACTAATTTCTCTTTAAATAGTAGCAAGCTGGATTGAATTTCAAGATCTAATGCAATTTCCCCCCCCCCCCCCCCAATAGAAAAAAAACAACAAAAAGCAGCCATTTAATGCAAGAGATAGTTCATTAAAAAGACCCAGGAATGGAAGACTCACTGATGGGGTGATTCTGTTGGAAATTCTAAATTGATTATCCTTGTATAGATGGGTGGATGGAAAACTGAGGGATATTGGTCCAAATGGATGCTGAAAAAAAGAAAATGTTTTCAATCAGAGGATCCAAAAAAGAAAAACACAATTGGGGATACGGTGGAAAAATCTTGGAGGGTGGATTGAAACAAAAACTTTTTCAAAACCAAGCTATTCAACTTGGGCAAAAATAGATTAAACAAAAAAACAAAAAAATAAATTTTTTGCCCAGTTCAGGCTTTATTACAAAAACAAAATATAGATGACAAGAAAACAAAATTATGAAGAAATCAGAAAAAACAATTATTCTCTTTCATATCAATTAAAAGAATCTCTGTGAATAAAATAAATTTATTGAGTCTGCTTTTCTATGAGATCAATACACAATTACAGGTGGTAGTTGCTTGGTTACCAAAAATACCCTGGGGATTTGGGGAATCCTGGCAAGCCATCCCAAGCCCCGCACCCTGGGGTCACACCCCAGGGCATGCCAACAGGTTACAGACTTACATATTTACTAGTGAATAATTGCCCCCAAATTTGGGGGGGCATGACATTTGCCTGGTGTGTTATGGTTTTTTCCCAGTGCAGTATTGAATTTTCCCAGTGTCAATGCATGAGGTTCATAACAATGTTGGAAAATGAATACAAACGCAAGGACATTGACGCTGGCTGAGGTGTGGGAATTTTTCCAATATTTTTATATTTACTAGAGTATTACCCCCAAATTTGGGGACTGATTGAAATTTAATAATTTAGATAGAATGTGGGTTGATAGTAAAAATGTGAAAAATAGAAACAGTTTTGAATTTTCTATTAAATCATGTTTTAAGTATTGTCAATTTGTTGATTTCAGGAGTAATTCAAAAAAAAAATTAAATTTCAAACACATCAGTTACTGAGATTTAATTTGGGGACTGATTGGGTGCTGATAAGAAGAGAATTTTTAATTTTCAAATTTAATCATGATGATTAAGTTAAAAAATACATGTCATTTTTAATTTTCAATAAAATCAGGATTACACTAAAAATAACATGGCAATTTCTTGATGTAGGAGTAACTGAAACACAATATAAATTTTCAATTAATCATTTTCTGGGTTTTACAGCATTTAAAACCTCATTTTAAAAAATTTTATCAGTTTCAAATGAAATTTGGTTGCCAGCTCTGTGTGTGACCACCACCCTTGTTGAGCGTCTGGACCTGCTCCTTGACAATGCTACATATAACTGACTATGGCTGAGCACTGATCTTGCAGATATAGACAAACATTGGATATTGTCTGAACTTGAGATTTGTTTATTGTCAATGAGAAAGCCAAATCTACTGGAAACTGTTTGCAAATCAACTTGAAAGGGAGGTCATTTTCATCAGGTTCAGTAACTAAGGGGATGCAGGGAATGGCAACCAGCCTTCCTATTGAATCACCAGTTGAAATTTTTCCAACTATAACATTCCTTGCAAATCTGACAACAATCAAGCAAGTTCCATTGCAAAGCTCAATTTTAAGGCCCATGTTTCTCAAAATAATAATAGGGCCATCCACTTTCAGATTTAATCTATGAGGAGCAAAGTTGGGTAGAAATAATTTGTTGAGGAGCTCTTGTTGGTATAGATTTTTAGTATCATCTTCAACATATTCATGGCTGTAATAAGTCTTCATAGTTTGGTTTTCTTCATTTCCAGGGAGAGAATCTAATAGGAATTTATTTATGTTGTAAACTGCTGTATTTCTGCAACATAAAATTACACGGTCCATGAGATAACCATCTTCAAGGTATCTATGGAACAAGTTTTGACAAACATTGCTGATTAATCTACCCAAATCTTCATCTTCACGTTAACCATCAATAACCATTTGATGAGGAAGCAGAATTTTTTTTGAACCCTGTATATTTTTCTGACCATCTCCAACATTGAGTAAGAAATTCTGGTAATCAGGATCCCCTGCAGAACCCATATTTGAAGTAAGGTGAAAAACCTGGAAATTTCTCCAGCAGGAAGAATTGAACAAACTTGGATCAACAGTTTGGGGATGTGTACCTTTGTGAACCACAGGTAAAATTTTCTTAAAGTACCCACCAAGAACCATCACTTTTCCTCCAAAAGGTAGGTTAGAATCCATGAGGTCTTGAAATAGCCTGTCAAATAACTCCAGAGCATGCCTATGGCTAATAGGTTCTTCATCCCAGATTATCAAAGAAGCCTTTTTGAGAGCTTCATCCTTTTAAGAGTTCTTTGATACTCTTGATACAGAGAAGTGATTTAACCTCAAGGGAATTCAAAAGGAGAGATGAGCTTTTCTTCCATTTGGTAAATTGATAGCAGCTATTCCACTACCAACACATGCCATAGCTATTCTTCAAGATGATCTGATAGATGCCAGGAAGCATTTATATAGGAATGTTTTTCCAGATCAACCAGGCCCATCAATAAAGAAGTAAGAGGGTTGAGATGAATTGCATGCATGCATTATCTGATCAAATATTTGCTTCTGTCTATGATTCAGAAGAGAAATTTTTTTCAAGTTGGATTGATTTATTACAGAATTTTGTTCTTCCTCAAGGATACAGTTCCTCTTTCTCCTGTTGTTCCTCCAATGATTGATCAATTCTTGGAAGCTCAGGAAAATCTTCTTCAACACTTTTTCCACAATTTTGAAATACAATAGGTGTTATGGATTTTAATATTTCATTGGTGAGAACTCTTTGATCTGTGATTCCAGAACAAATTAAATCATCAACCATCAAATTGAAAGAAAAATTCCATAGGTGTTGTGGATTTGAAGGCTGAAAAAGTGCTAACAGGATTCCAAACAATTTCCTTAGCTCAGCAGGTCCAAGAGATTCTGCAGCTTCTTCCATTTTTGTTTCCAAATGATGATCATCATCAAGTAGACCCTTTGACAAGGCAGCCTCTGTGAAAGTGGTATAAGATATTCCATTTAACTGCTTTAGGTTATTGAAAGAAGTTTCACCAACACAATTATTCAACAAAAATCTGAGATACCACCTCTCAGCATCTGCAGGATAAACAGAATAAATCCTTCCAATCAAAAATCCTCTCTGTCTTGGCCTCCATTCTTTTCTCTGAGGATGCCATGTGAAACTTTGTGGAAAATCAGAATATTTGATGGTCCTTGCTGAAGGGTCAATTGAATTTCTTTTGAAATATTCTTTCAGCATACTTTCAGAATTTTTTGATCTTTGAACCACTTCATCCAGGGCTTCATCAGGGACAAAAAAAACATCTTGTTGGTCAGGCAGGTGAATGTCCAGTCATATAAAAGCAGGTGAGATAGCAGACAATTTAAAGGAAATAATTCTCCAGAATGCCTCAGGTGCAGCAACCCATCTTGAATCTCTAAAAATATTGATTTCATGCAAGTTTTGACCAAGCTCCACAGTAACACAGTCATGGCCCTTACAGAAATATCTGTACAGATATTTGACAGCTGAGATACCTGCACATACTTCTACATTGATGTGGCATTGATACTTTGCCAAGAGATATGGATTGTAAGGGAAAACCCAGGAATTATAAATGAGAGACCTTCTTTGGTTTTGGGAGAGAGATATTTTAACTCCATCTTGGCGTCTTTGATAGACAGGATAGGAATTTTCACCCACAATGGTTTCAGGGCAGAAGGCTTTTGGGTATCTCTTCCTGCATGTACCATTATCCATGCAAGGTGATTCAAGGTTCAAACTACCACATTTTCCATGTACCATGTGTCTATTTACTTGTTGAAAAAGATTAGGCTGAATTCTTTCATTAGAAATATCTGCACAAACAATCATGTCAATCTGTTCCGCTTTTCTGGGCTTGTGGTCATGATGCAGGATCACCAAGATGTGAGCGTGTGGAAGGCCTCTCTTCTGGAATTCTATGACATGAGTGCGTCCCATTGTGGTTGCAAAGATTCCATCCTTGAATATTTCATCACAGATCCTTTTCAATTTTGAGTTGAAAAAATGTGTTAGGATATCTGGCCTATCCTGTGCTGTTTGACCTGGAAAAAGATTATGTAGAATTTCTGGCCATTCTGGTTTACATGTGACTGTTATAAAAAGATCAGGCTTTCCTTTTTGCTGAACCATAGCCATAGAATCTTGATATTGAGCCTTCATGTCCCTTGGGCCACCCATAAATGATTGAGGAAAGATATAACAACAACCTAAGAATAACAAAATATCGAGTTATGCATAAGTATTGGTACAATATAGACATAAATCTCACAAAAAATTGCAGATAAACCAACTTACCTGTTCCCTGACCCAGCTCAACCCCATGGTTTATTTCATTCACAACACTATAGAACTTCTCAACCCTTAGATTATTTTGATGATGGTGAATATAGGATAATCTTTCTGTCTCAATTTTTATGTATTGTTCAACACAATATTGTTGGAATAGTCAACCACCCCAGTTCAAAAGCAAGTAATCAGAATGACAAAAGGCCAGACAATTTGAATAATAATTCATGGAAGTGAACCTATTCTTTCCTGTTTCATGTTTCAATTCTGGAAACCAACCATATTCACCATTGTGGTGACCAAATTGGTACACCTCAAGAAAAGGGGCAGAATTTAAAAAAAAAAATCTTTTTTTCTATGGGTACTCTTCCCCTTTTGTTCCTCCCAAATTCTTCCTGTTCTAGCAGTCTATGAAGGGTACCCCTTAGGAGTTCAAGTCCCCAGGTAATGCATTCAATTCCTTTTCTTTGCGCTTGGTGCCTGGTTTTTTTGACTGAGCGCGCAGATGGTTGCCTCTCCTCCTCCAACACCACCCTCATCATTTTATCCTCCTTGGTTCTGATCTGATCCCTCAGTCCTTTGGATTTCATCTTTCCCCTGACACTACTTTCTCTCCAATTCCAATCCTATTGGGAATCTTTCTTGTTACAGCTGCCCACCATCTCATCCATTGGCCCATCATCATAGAATATCAAACCATCCTCCTCCTACTACTACTACCCCTTCATCCACTCTTGCGGTTGAAAGTGTGGCTTGCAGTTTCCAGGGTTGTTTGCTGTCATCCGCCAGTTTGCTTGCCATCCCAGCTGTCACCCCTTGACCATCCTCATCACCCAATCTTCAACCAATTACATAACTCCTATTGATCATCCTCATATGGTTCCATCTCCATCTGTCAATCACCCATCCTATATCTCTCCACCTGTGACCCGCCCAGCCAGTCAGATATTCCCATCCTAGTCTTACAGTTTTACTTGAGCCTGGTAGTAGTGGGCAATGGAAACTCTCTAGATTGACAGTATCTATCAAACCGTTTTACATACATACATACTTAAACTCTTCCAATACAATCTAACCTCAGTTAAGCTAAGCTACCCTCTCCATCCTAATCTGGCACTCACTCACCCGCCAATCACCAATTTCAGTAATTGCCCCTCCTTTGCGGATGGGACTGCCCCTTGCATTTTCAGTTGTTTGCGGTTGTTGAAAACTGTTTTTGCAGCCATTTGCAAACTTGCAAACGCCCATCAGCAACTGATGAAAAGTAGATTGGTCACCAAGACCAGACTATATTTGATTTCAAACCAATGCACGTAAGTGTGAAGCTTCACAAGAGTAAGGTAATGAAAAGAAACAAAAACAACAAAACAGGGAGATGTTCTGACTGAGATTGAGGAGTCAAAGAGGGATTGAATATAGAAGAGATCAGTCAGAATGAATGACAAGCCAGATCAAGGACCATCGACGATTCCTATAAGCGCCTTGAGAGATCTGTGCAGGAGATAGATGAGCTTGAGTTGAATGATGAGTTGAAGAGTCTCTTCTTACAATGATCAGACTGGCTGCCAAGAGAATACAATCAACTGTGGGTTGGAGTTGAGATCTGGCAATTGGATTGAGTTATTGGTGGAGAGAGAGAAAGTTGGTTGGGATGGATGAGACAGTTATTGAGTGATTTTGTTGCTTGGTTTGTTGATGAGTTTGTTGGAGAGCTTATGATTGATCCATCTATGCAAGCAACAATCCAGAGAGAGAGTAGTCGCGTGTTGAGACGATTACAGATTTGAGTGTCTGCACTGGATACAACAATGTGCACATAGCAATAAATGGATCTGGGACAGGTGCTGAAAATGAAACAACAGAGTATCTGTGAGAAACAGAGAAGAAAGACTCAGATTCTAACAGCCCAGCCCAACTCATTAATCAATTAAAAAGAGAGCTAAATTCATTTACAAGCCGATTTGTGGAGGTCTTGTTTGCAGCTTTGGTCAAAGCGTCAGCAGTCATCAAGAGGGAAGGGACCATTTTAAGTTTGATGAGTCCATTCTTGTAACCAGATTGCAAACTTTTGGTTTTGAGGTCAATATGTTTAGCTTTCAAGATTGATCCAAAATTCTTGATTTTGTCTTCAAGCCCCTTATTGTCAATAAGATGGAGAGGACACTTGAATTTGATTCAATAGACCTCTTCAATGAGCTGTTGCAACCACCAACCTTTCAATTGGCAACTGGACAGTGCCACACACTTGGATTTGGTGGATGAGTGTGTGATGTTCTGTTGTCTTCTGCTTGTCCAGTACAAAGGGCTTCCTTTGAAGGAGCATATGAAACCGGTTTGAGAGATTCTTGAAACGGGATCATCACCCCAGGTTGTGTCGCTGAAGCAAACAAGTTGGTCTTAGATCAAGCGGTGTCCTAACAAAAGGGTTAGATCCTTGGTATGAGCAAGGTATTTCCATACATGACAGACTTCATTCCAGTGACTCAGACCTGGTTTTTTGCAGTGTTTGGCCAGACTTGATACGTCGAAGCTGATATCTGGACAAGCAAGACCAGCTATGAAATTTAACCAACCAATGGGTGAGCAATAGCTGACGTTCAGGTTGAGGAATTTCTGGTGATCTTTGTTGCTTGCAGGTGATAAATGGAGACCGGGAGTGAGTGGAGTGGACACGGCACGGCAGTTAGTCATCTTCATTTTGCTCAAACCCTTCTTGATGTGAAGGGGCAGTGAAAGCTGGATGAGACCATCTTTGCAAAAAACCTTCATTCCCAGTAAGGTATTGGGTTTGTGGGCTGGTGAGTTTTTGAATTTTGACAGAAATGCTTGCTTGAATTGATCTACTTCTCCCGCTACCAACAGATTGTCAACATGGAAGAAGACGGCGGAGCTACCATCTTTCCCAAGATATAAGCATGGGTTTCATTCCAATTCTGAGAATCCCTGAGCCTTAATCCAATCACTAAGCATGCAATACCAGTTGCGCGGTGCCTGTTTAAGTCCATATAGAGACTTCTTCAGTTGTAGATATTTGGATCTGTGATTGCATCCGTACGGGGTTTTGATGAACACTTGTTCATCTAGCTTGGAATGTAGGAAAGCGCCCTTAACGTCGAGTTGCAGGAGTTTTAGACCCTTGTCAGCAGCGTAGGTTAGAACCGCTTGCAGAGAAGCTACTTTACCGGTTGGTGCGTAAGTTTCAAGATATTTGAGACCGTATCTTTGATTGAATCCTTGAACACATATTTGAGTTTTTTAAGTTTTGGGCTCGCCATGTGAGTTTAGTTTGATTTTGAAGACAGGGACCGTATTAAGGAGATTGGTGACCTCATCATAATCCGCTTCTTCCCAGACTCCTTGATCCTCAATTGTACCAAATTCCTTTGCTGCAGATTCTTTCAAGTGGGGAATCTTCAATGCTTCCTCAAGGGTCTTTGGTATTCTATTTGAATAGAATCCATATTAATCAGGCTTTGAGAGTTTATCTCAATTCCGCAGCGTGGGTTGGAGATTGCGTTCAACTGAGGATTCACTAGCAGGGCTGCCTTCACTCTCAGTGTCTGAGGCTTTGCTGTCCGATTCATCTTTGATATCACGGATATCTTGATCAGATTGAGAGGAGGTTGAGTCGTGATTAGTTGGAATGATTGGAGAGGAAGTTGGAGACACTGTTAACTCTTGTTTGTTGGAGATTTTGATGGGTTTTTGATTGTTGAAGATAACATGTTTTGTGTTGATGATCTTCCCAGCAGTATTGATGACTTTGTAGGAGAGAAGCTGTGGATTGAAACCTAGTAAAATCCCTGAAGCTCCCTTTTTTTCCAATTTAGAACAAATGTCAGTGTGATTGAGTTTTTAAGTGAGAGAGGAACCTATAGGTTTAATATAGTCTCTAGGCAAGTGTTTCTCGTGAATCTTTAGCCAGGGCAAATCTTCACCTTTTAGCTTGGGTATTTGGTTTAACATAAGGCAACATCCTTTGACCACTTCATGCCAACACGATTTTGGCAGTCCAGAGTCCAAAATGGTTGCTTGAGCAGCTTCAATGACAGTTTGATTTGCTTGTTCAACCCTGCAGTTGTGCTGTGAATGGTAAGGTTTTCTGATGATTTGATTGATTTGATGACTCCAATAGTACAATTGTAGTTTCAAATTCAAAAATTCGCCACCTCCATTGGAAAATACTTCTTTAGGGTATTGGTTTGTCTTGCAATGATGATTTTCAATTAAGAATATGATTGTATTGGCCGAGTCACTCTTTGACTTAAGAGGGAAGCTAGCCAGATATCCTGAGAAAAAGTCAATCAGATTTAGAATATACCTGAATCCTCCTTTTGAAGTGGGATTGATGGGCCCAATCAGGTCCAAGTGGATTTTGTCAAAACATCTCAAAGCAGTGGTCTGTTGAAGTGCAAACGGCTTCCAAGTGATTTTGGCTTTGTCGCATCTGAGACAGTTGAAAGTGCTTTTATCAGCAGGCAGAATAGTGTACTTTAGAAACTTCTCCATCCTTCCCAAGCTGGCATGCCCTAATGAACAATGAATTTTCATGAGATTGACTGGTGAGTAATAGCACGCTCTGTCTTTGGCCAACATGTCAATGACAAACAGATTGTTGCTTATAACACCTGATAGAAGAGTTTGGCCATCTTTGTGAAGTCTGAAGATGCTTGGATTGGAGGTTCCGTCAACTTCGAGTAGAGCGCATTTGATCCTAAGAGCTCCCAGTGAAATGAGATTGCCCATGGACTCGGGAACCCACACGGCTTCGGATAGGGTGATGAACAAGTCTTTGGTTGCAATAGCAGCTTCACCGGTACCCTGGATGGCTATAGCAGCGTCTTTCTTGCCAGTCAGGATTTTGTCAAGTCCGCTGCCAATGATGATTTTGTTGAAGCAGTCTTTGTTGGTTAGCATTTGCACAGAACATCCGGAATCCAGAATGTATTGACTGGGAGAGACATCCATTCCGCAGAAAAAAGAGTAGAAATGCGCTTCTTCCAACTGTTTTTGTTTCAACTTCTTCCCACAATTGTGGTGATTAGCTGGTTTAAGTTTGCGAAACTCAAACCAACAGGAGCTAGCCGCATGCAAGGTGAAAGCCTGATTGTGCTTGCCGTTCTTGCATCTTGGTCCACGGTACAGGGCAACATTGACGGGTTCAGCTCAATCCTCCTGAGCAATTACTTTGTTCTTATGCTGAATAAGGTGATTTAGTACAAGGTCAATTTTCATTTCAGTCGTGGCGTGCATAATCTGAGACTTCATTATCTGCAGCGAGGATGGAAACTTGAAAAGTACCAGGTAGGCAATAATATCCAAAGGAAGCTCAATGCCTACTTCAGTCATTTTCTTGAGATAAACCTTTACTGAAGTGACAAAGGCGTTGATATTGGATTCCATAGTCAGGTGTAGAAATCCATTGAAAACCCTTGCCCTATTAGAGGACTGAGATGATGCAAAATGATTTCAAGTTGATAACCAGATGAGTTTGGCGTTGTCTTCATTGGCTTTTTCAATTACATTGTTGTAAGTATTGGAATCTAGTTTGGCCATAATGTGTGCCACAAATTCCTGATTGATCTCTTCATCTAGTCAAATTGACTTGTCAGGATTGTCCATGATGGCAAACACGCCCCGTAGCTTGAATAATTTCTTGAATTTCTTCCTCCACATGCTGTAGTTATCCGCGGTGAGTAGTGGAGTAGATTCAATTAGGGACTTAAGTGCTAATGATTTGAAGTTCATGGATGATTCCCCCCCTGGTCCTGGCCTTGTTGATGACCCCAGTTGTTCCATTTTGAGCAAAAGGCTTTTAACCGTGATGAAAAGTAGATTGGTCACCAAGACCAGACTATATTTGATTTCAAACCAATGCATGTAAGTGTGAAGCTTCACAAGAGTAAGTTAATGAAAATAAATAAAAACAACAAACAGGGAGATGTTCTGACTGAGATCAAGGAGTCAAAGAGGGATTGAATATAGAAGAGATCAGTCAGAATGAATGACAAGCCAGATCAAGGACCGTTGACAATTCCTATAAGCGCCTTGAGAGATCTGTGCAGGAGATAGATGAGCTCAAGTTGATTGATGAGTTGAAGATTCTCTTCTTACAATTATCAGACTTGCTGCCGAGAGAATACAATTGAGTGTGGGTTGGAGTTGAGATCAGGCAATCGGATTGAGGTATTGGTGGAGAGAGAGAAAGTTGGTGGGGATGGATGAGACAGTTATTGAGTGAGTTTGTTTGTTTGTTTGTTGATGAGTTTGTTGGAGAGCTTATGATTGATCCATCTATGCAAGCAACAATCCAGAGAGAGAGTAGTCGCGTGTTGAGACAATTACAGATTGGAGTGTCTGCACTGGATACAAAAATGTGCACATAGCAATAAATGGATCTGGGACAGGTGATGAAAATGAAGCAACAGAGTATCTGTGAGAAAAAGAGAAGAAAGACTCAGATTCTAACAGCAACTGGCCGCTGCTGCTCATCTCTGCGGCCAGGTTTTTTCCTCTTTTCAAATTTCTTTTTTTCAATTTTTTGTGATGTAATTTTTGTCCAATTGCAAGTCTGGATTTTCTTTCTCATCACTGTCATTCATCATCATCTTTAAAAAAAAATCGGCTCTCATTTGTGTATCCTCTTGTAAATATTCTACAGGGCCTCTTTTCCATAAAATGAGGGGCTCTCACCTGCCTTTTTGCCCCATCATCCAGGATCCAATTATCATTTTATCATCCATCTATTGGGTATCATCATTGTCATCTGAGTCAATCAACAAATCTGATTCATCATCCGGGGAATGCATCCTCCATCTTTTAAGCTGGGTATATCTATGATTGCCCCCTGATCCTTGAGCCTCCATACTCAAATCTTTGATCCGTCCCTCTGTGGCCTTATCTGTTATCACCAACCAATAGCCTTTCTTGTTGAAGAAGAATTCATTTGGTTGTATTCTTGAGCTTGTTAAACCACTCCTTTGATCCCTTTCTCTGACCACTTTGGTTTTGATCATTCATTTGATTTTCTTTCTGTAACCAGTCACATTTTACTGAGAGGTTTCTTCAAGCTTGAAACCTGGATTGTTAAACCTCTGTTTGTTTCTTTGAAGTTGAATTCTGCCACGCTACTCTGGGGTCCCATGAGAAGTGCTGAATTATTGTCAGCCTCCTGAATGCCAAGACCCTTGCTACCCTTTAGCTACCAGAGGTTATATAATACATAATAAATATATAATTTAATAAATGCAGCAAAAATCCGTAAAATATTTTGATAAAGCTTATTGCAAGTTTAATTGGTTGGGTTATGGTTTATTTTTATAAATCAATATAGATAAATTGATTATTAAATATTTTTATAGAGGGGCCACAATTATATTTGGGATCTTCAACACCTCTCTTCAGGGATTTCAGTATGAAAACATGTAGGCCTGGTTACTTTGGGCCCTTTAGTTTAAAGGATATTTTTCCCAAAGATGAAATGTATATAAAATACACGGTGGAGTAGCAGGGCTTTGTAACCAAGCTTCTGAGACAGAGAAAGGATAATAAGACTCACTGGTATATTATTAAATCCTTTGGTTATCTTTTTGGGACATGCACTGATGGGTTAAACCTGTATACGGGGTTTATAAGGTTGTTCAGTAGTTTAAATTGATAAAAATAGGGTTGAAGATGGATATTATTAATCAGACTAAGCCATAAATCACTTACTTATCTCTTAGAAGTATTTGATTACCTTGTCTTGGTGTCTGGATATAAATATAACTGGGTCTCTGGGTATCAATATCCTCAAAAGAGCTCTTTATTTATAGCTTTTGGAGTCCCAACATTGTCCTTCTGAGGGGTACAGGGGCTCAAAGGGACAGACACTGAGGCTAGCAGTGTAACCAGTGGTAGCCTGTCACGTGTTTTTGGTGCTGTAACATGGGTAGCGTTTAATTCCACAGGTTATGGGGATTATTCTACTTTATAATTGATATTTGGACGTGTGAATAGCACTAATCTGTCCTTTTTATTTATTATTTAATTAATTATCCTTAGTAAATGTTTGCAGTAAGTTAATAATTATTTTAACTGACATTCCTACGGATATTCTGATCTTGGGTGAGTTCTCATTATGTATTAAATAATTGGAGTAAATTCATGATATTGATTTTACTCCTTATTTTCGAAAATCAGTTGATTTACTAAAATAATTGCTTAAAAATGTAATTCATGGGTATTCATGTAATATTTTTACATCATATAGTTTTTTAGTATGTCAAAAAAATGTTGATGTCTAGAAATTTTCATAATAGTATATTAAAGTATTTTAATATATTTTTAGAAGTAGTCATTGTCTTATTTTCGACATTTTTGGTACTTTGAATTATATTTAATAAAAAATACGTATAAAAGTTAATTAAGTATTTTTATATAATTTTATGTACTTTTAGACTATCAACTATCCACGGGAACATTTATTACATATTTATAATGTTCCTGTGTGGGTTGTAGCATGTTTACGCGGTACCTAAGTTTCTAAGGCCGCCTGTCACTTTGTCAACCCATGGCCCGGGGCTGCGTACTTGTCAGAGGCCTGGGGCTGCGTACGCGACTTTGACATAGTGACAGAGCTGTAGCTCAGCCGCGCGTGGGTGCATTGGCTGCCACGGCTGCATGTGATAATTGGGACAGAACACATTTCCGTCTGTAACTCCTAAAATATACACAACACCTCAATTCTGACTGAATTTTAGGCCTGAAACCTATACGTGACAATAAATTTGAAATATTTAATTGGCAAAAAAGTTCACTAGTGGTGCTGTGGTATTTTGGTCTTTCTTTCATGAATTATTTAAAAATATAAGGAGTTGGATTTCAAAGGTGGGATCAGTGAGTGACCCTACCTAATTTTGGGTGGAAAATTTTCTTTTGAAATAATATTTTTGGTTTTCCTACTCCTTCTTAGGTTAATTTTATTATTATTATTTTTATGTTATTTCTGTTTCTTTTTCAGTGTGCTCTGCAATAGTAGCAAGCTGACATTCCCCCACTCCAAGATATGGCCATATCTGAAAAAAATCTGGAGCATGTTGGGAAAGAATTAATTCCATGTGTGTTTCAGTTCCTCTTGTTGGCTCTGTAGTTTCTGAGATGTATTGGTCCATCAGGTATGTTATTCTCTGGTAACCATTCATCTTTTTCTGCAGATTCTCCTTTGTATCTTACTAAGTATATTCTAACATCTTTGCCTTGCACTCTCTCTTTCTTTTCTCTCAATATCCTTCTGACTTTTTCTTTTTCTTTCACAGGTTCAGGTTCTATTGGGATTATTGCTGGAGGGAGGTTGCTACCTTCTCTTGGTTGAAAGTTTTTTACTAGGCTAACAGGAAGTACTGGGTGTTTTCTTGTTAATTCTTCACTCCAGATTACTTCTACAGCATTTTTTCCATGCATCTTTTTGATAAAAAATGGTCAAACAAAGGCTGGTTTCAGCTTTCTGTTACCTGCTAGATTTTTGAAGTTGGTAGTGGATATCAAGATCTGATCTCCTATTTTAAAGTCAGGTTCCCCATGTGATTTGCCCCATCTTTTCTTGTTGTGTTCTACTGCTTCTTCTACAAACTTTTGAGCATAATTATTTGCCAGATATATCATTTTCTTAAAGTCAAGAGATGATGGATGAATGGTGGCTAAGTTATAGTTTAAGTTATTCCTAGGGAGTTTTGGACTCCATCCTCTTTCTAGTATGTAAGGGGATTCTTTGGTAGTAGAATTTTTACTGCTGTTATAAGCCATCTCTAGAGCTGGGAGTAGGCTTACCCAATCATGGCAATAATCATCTGAGTTTTTTTATTCTAGACCAAAGCTACAGAAACTTCTTAACATATCTTCTACGGTCTGTATCATTCTTTCAGCTAATACATCAGTTTGGGGATGGTATGCTGTAGAAAATGCTAGAGTAGTACCCAGTATATCATGTAGATTCCTCCAAAACTCAGAGGTGAATTTGGGGTCTCTGTCACTGATTATAATCTTGGTTATACCAACATCAGCTATGATCCTATTCCAAAATAGTAGAGCTACATCCACAGCACTATCTTCTTTGTGGTTAGGTAAGAATTCTGCCTTATTAGAGTATCTGTCAACTATAACCAGGACAGAGTTATATGAATGAGTACCTCCAGGGGGGAGGCTGGTGACAAAATCCATATTAATGATTTCCCATCTAGGTTTTGGTTCAGAGATATTCTGTAGGAGTCCAAACCTTTTGCCAGTAGTTTTATTAGATTTTTGGCAAGTCTCACAGCTAGTAACATACTTAATAGTAATTTCTTTCCAGTCTTTCCACCAAGCATTTTGTTTTAATTTCTCCAAGGTTCTTTCTGTGGATAGATGCCCTGATGAACAGTTTTCATGGCATTCCTGGAGTATATGTTGTATATTTTCTTTGTTGCTTAGTACTAATACACTGGAATGTTGGTGTCTGTAGTAAAGGAGACCATCCCAAAAGGTAAACCTTCCTGCTTTATGGGTTTTAAGTAATGAAGCAGGTAAACTATTTATCAGAGCTGCTTCTGGGGATTCAAATTCCATAATGGTAATCAGCAGCTTGATTTCAGGGGAGTAGTAGTCTCTCACTAGGTTGAAGAAAGCAGTATCTAATTCACATAATTGGATCCCCATTATTGGAGCATTTAATGCAAAAAGATTGATTTTCAAGATAGGAAAGATATCTTGATCCTCAGGGTCATATGCTGGATTTCTAGAGTCATTAGGAAAAGCATTCCTACTTAGACTATCAGCATTCTGATGTTTAGCTCCAGCTTTATGCACTATAGTCATCTGACCTCTATACTGTTGTATAGCAATTTGCCACCTGAGCATATGTCTGTTGGGGGTTTTCATGTTCATGAGATTTCTTAAAGCATTACAGTCTGTGATCACTTGGAAAGTGGTGCCTTCTAAGCAATGGTGTAGCTTTTCTAAAGCTCATACTAGAGCCAAACATTCCAACTGACTGGCTTCATATCTCTTTTCTGTATCTTTGAACTGTCTAGATATGAAGAGTACTGGTTTCTCCACTGTTCTGTCTTCTTCTTTTATTTCTTGATGTAGAGCAGCTCCTAACCCTTCCATACAGGTGTCAATGTACAGTTTCAAGGGCTTGGAGTAATCTGGTTGAATGAGTAAAGGAGTAGAGGTCATAGCTATTTTTAGTTTCTCATAGTATTTCAATCTCTCATGTGTCATTTCAAATAGAGTGTTATTGTTGCATATTTTGTACAGACTCTTAGTTAGCATAGCAAACTTTGGTATGTATTGTCTTTAGTAACTGCAAAAACTAATGAAAGAAAGTCACTCTGTTTTGTATTGAGGCATGGGTCTGTTCATGACAGAAGCTATCTTATTTTGATCAGCAGCTAGAGTTATACCAGAGACTATATGCCCTAGGGCTTTCAATTCTCAAAATCCAAAGTTGCATTTCTTCATGGATACTTTGAATCCTGCTTTGGAGATATTTTGGAGTACTAATCTTATTTGGTTGATATGAGTATCCCAATCATCAGAATATATGATAACATCATCTATATATACCATCATCCATCCTTGTCTGATATATGTATCTAGAACTGTATCCATTGTTCTCTGGAAGTGTGATGGCAAATTCTTCATACCAAAGGGCATCCTAAGATATTCATATATTCCCAAATGAAAGATTATTCTCATAAACTTCCTGCTTTCTGGGCTTATAGGTATCTGGTGGAAACCTTTAATCATATTCATAGTAGTGATATATTTGGCCTTGGACAAGTTATGTAGAGCATGATCAATCTGGGGTTTAGTATAATGATCTGCCTGAGTATAATTATTGAGCATTCTGAAGTCTCCTACCATTCTTTACTTGTCATTATTCCAAGCTATGATTACAGGTGTGGTCACATCTACCTGCGCATTTTGCCCTGCTTTCCTTAATACTTGTAAGTCTATCAGTTCTTGGATATGTTCCTCAAGAGCTATTCTAGACTTAGGACTAGAGGGATAAGCTGGTCTTCTTAGGTTTGGAGGATAAGGAGGCTTAATAGTCAATTTTAATACCATGTCATGTCCTTTTATATCACCAATGGGATGATCTTTAGTACAAAGAGCATTTTGGTTCTCAAAGCAGACTGTCAATATATCTTTCTTCTGTTCCTCAGAAAGTTTCATATTCAAAGCTGCTTGAGAGAAGTATTCTTGATTAAAGTTTTCTAAATGCTTTTGATAAGTGGAAGAGGGGAAGTTGGATTGGATGGTGCATATCTTAAACTTCTTTTCCCAATTACCACCCACTGTAAAGTATCTCCCTTTGCTCTGGAACACATCTATACCATATAGACATAAAGCATAATTACCTATTATCAGGTAGTCACATAGTCCGTTGAGCAATACCACGAATTCCACTTGTATTCTCAAAGATCCTTTAGTATGGGGTAATATTATAGGAGCAGTCCATACTCCAATAGCATTCATGGTAGAGTTTCAAGAGCTAAACTTGGCTTTTGGGACAGGCAGAAGGCGTTCTTTCCAATTGGGATCCCATTTGTTTAAGAATTCAGTACAGACACATGAGCAGAAAGATCCACTATCCAGTAATAACCTTATAGGTCTGTCTCTATACAATCCTGTTGCATAGAAAGTTTGACCAGTAGTATAACTCTTTCCACTCATAAGTTTAACTTTTAATGGTTTAAAGTCCGTGATATGTCTAGGAATCATGGTAGGATCCCATTTTTTGGGCAAACTAGAGTCCCCATGGATGTTATTGATTTCTATAGAAGTGCCTATATCTCCTTCTATAATGTTAACAGGGTTGGTCAGGATCAATTCACATTCAGAAAGGGATCCTTCAGTATCAGCTATATCTTCATATTTCTGATTCCCTTCAACCTCCTGCTCTTCTTCCAAGACTGCTATCTTTCTTTTTGGTAATGGGGAGTCTTGTCTGATATGCCCTGTCTTGTTAGAATTCCAACAAGTTCCAGGCATTCTCTCTTTGTCCCTGTTCTCATTAGGTTTCTTATTATCAGATTTATTTATCAGAGGGGTTTGTTCTCTGTTTTTGTTAATGTTGGAGTTCTATTTAGGTCTAGAAGGAACCTTCTTGTCTAACCCATTCATTTCTATGACTTCTTCTAACACATTGATTAAAGTTGGTAAGTCAGCATCCATACTCAACCTGCATCTTACACTATGGTAAAGATTTTCAGGACACAAGTTTAGGAGTCTTTCATTTACTTCCTCTTTATCAGCATCTGGATAGAAGCAATCTAGTCTTCTCTTCTTTTCCAAACACCATTTTTGAGGCTTATCCTTCGAGGGGTCAAATGAGGAATTTTTGAAATTTTTCATCATTTTTCTTTTCCACCTTCTAGAACCAAATTGTTCTCTAATTAGAAGTTTCCAAGAATTCCATGGTAAGGATCCTACTTCTTCTCTTTTACTGATAAACCAGTCTAAAGCTACTCCTTCAAATAGTCTGGGCAGCCTGCCTACAGCTATAGCTTCTGGGAATTCATAAGATTTAATAGTATAGTCAATAAATTTAATTAAATTTATATGATTGTATTCTCCTTCACCAGAGAACTTAGGCCATTCAGAAATTGGGGGTAAAAGTTTGAGGGCTTGTTCCATCTCAGCAGTAGGACTAGGCCTGAAGGTTTCACTCCTATGCATTCCTAGTAAGGGTGGCGCATGAGGTGTAGTTGTTTGTCTGGGAGGTTTTGGTTGCTCTGTGGTACTCCCCAAGGGGTTGGTCAGACGGACTTTTAAGTCTCTAAGATCATTGTTGATCAGATTAAGTTTCAGGTCCACTTTATTATTAAGCAGATCTAATTTCTCACTCAGGGACAGAATGGAGCAGTTAGTGGTAGTTACCAATTCTTGTTTTAAAGGTTGAAAAGACATAACAAAATATTCTTGGATACCTGATAACATATTCTCAATTGTTTGAGTCTGTCTTATTCTACCTTGATTAATTGTCTCCAATAATTGTTCTGTATGTTCTTTAATATCTTCCATTCCTACACTTTTTTTGGCTATTAATTCATTTGGCTAGTACTGAGGTTAATTTATCCATCTGGGTATAAACACGGTCCAAATTTCCACAAAAAATCTTGAAATTATGGCGCATATCATTAGAAAAGGAATTAATTACATCAGAGGTTAGTTTAGACAAGTTACTGGGTTCACAATTAGAGGCTTATTGTTGTACACCTTTTTCCACTTTTGAGCTAAGGATATTATCTGATCCCAATCCTTCTTTCCCTTTGGCTTTGGATGGGAAGAATATCTCTTCTTTCCTGATCCTTGGCCTTTCAATTGGGCTAATTGATCCCAAGGATTCCACTTTTCTAAGCTGGATTCTACCTCTTTCCTTGGAATCATTTTCTGAAGAGCTATCTGGGTAGCTTTTGCCTGGGAGATTATCTTTTTCATAGATACCATTTCCTCTTTGGCTTGGGATTCTTTGAACTCTTCCCAATATTTCACATGCTCTCCGACTAACTCTTTGATCCTTGCTTCCTTGGCCAGATTCTGCTGGGGTGGCTGCAGGGAATCTTCTTGTAATGGAGGGGGGCTTAATTCTACTACCTTCCCCAGCTCTAGGATGGGGGACGGCAGAAGTACTTGGGGCTGTTCCTTGTCCATCAACATTTGATTCATGGGTTCCAGTCCCCTCAAGGTTGTCATTATTGGTGGTCTCACGGTTACTGGGGGCTCCTGGCAAAGATCCATAGGAGGGAATTCTCCCTAAGCTCTTGTGTTATGTCTATTCATATTTGAATAAAATTTTTATCAGAATTTTTCTTTCTACAGAAAAAATCCGTAAAAATAAGTTTTATTTAAAACTCATTTAAGTTTATATTCAAAGGTACCAAGACTTTATTGGGATTAAATTGGTCCTTAGTAGGTAATCCTACAGGGTCTTGGTGTGTCCCAATGAGGTCTTCACCCGTCCAATCAATATTTTCAGGGCGTTGTAAGACTCCAAACGGTGCTAGGCCGTGGCAGTTCTGCGGAGGGGAAAGCTGCTGTTTAGGCTGCCCTCCTGAGTATTACAAAAATATTTAAATATAACCAAGATCAAGGTCCAGAACCTGGTAAATGAGGAATCAGGGAGTAGAGGATAAGGATGATGATAGTTCAGTAGCGACGGAACAGCACTATCTGAGACAAGATTATGCAGGGAAAAACTTGAACAAAAGAAGTTAAAGTCTTCTTAGAGTTCAAAGAACAAAAGCTGTTGTATGTAAACAACACCCACAAGCTAATAACTCTGGTTGTCAGCAGAAGATTGGGGATGATCAACTCAAACCCAAGCAACCTCCAGGTTCTCACTGAACCTGCCCTCCTCTCCGCAATCAAGCGCTTGAAGGGTACCAGATAACTGAGGGTGGCTGTACAAGACAAAGCACAATGTTTAAGAAGCTCTAAAACAAACAGTAACTGATTTGAAGCAAGGATAACCTAAACACTTCTCAAGGGACTCAAGAGTAGGCTGGCAGAATGCAACTCCAAAGAAGCTAAGGGGAGTTATAACACTCCAGGTCTTAAGCTTAATAAAACCTCTTCAATCAATCGTGATTGGCTCCAGAAAGGTGATCAGGGATCAGGACCAGTATGGTCAGAGAAAGGGATCAAGGAGTGGTATGACACACTCAAAAATTCCAACAGACAGAATCTTTCTTCAACCAGCAAGGCTATTGGTTGGTGATAAGGATCAGGTATCAAGGGTTGAGTATGGAGGCTCAAGGATCAAAGGTGTGCTGATTTCATGCTGGATGATTCCATGCTCTCCTCCTGGATCCAAAAGGCAGGGGAGAGCCCCTCCTTATATGGGCAGGAGGCCCTGTTAGACTATGTACAACGGATTCTACAAATAGAGCAAAAAAAAGAAAAGGAAATCATGTGGTCACTCGCGTCCGTCCGTGGATGGGCGCACGCAACAATACCGGAATCACCCACCCCTTGTCCAAAGGCGGACGGGGTGGAAAAGGGAAATGAACCAAACCGCCGCCGATGTCGGCGGACGGTAGTTGACACTCTTCACCCCTTGTCCAAAGACGGAAGTGGCTGGGAGAGCCCCAGGAAAGGTGACGGATGAAGTCCGTGAGAGCGCGGATGGGCGGATAGGAGATTGGCTTGAAACGGTTGAGTAAATCCTGACAGGCTTGAGATTCACGACTGATAGATCAAGTGAGATGGGAGATTTGAAGGATCCAAGGATTTGCCAAATGCTTGGGGGTGCGTTTGGGATGGATTTGGTAAATCATGGATGGGCGCCGCGCGACGGTAGCAATGAGGAGATTGGGACGCGCGACAAAAAAGATGAGGACGCGCAATGACAAAGATGAGGAGGCGCAATGATGACGGCGGAGATGACAAGCAACGCGCAACGGCAAGGATAATGAGCAACGCGGATGAAGGACGCGCGCGAATAAAGGAAGCGCAGCGCGCAACGCGCGCAGATGAAGGACGCGCGACGCGCGACGCGCGCGGATAAAGGACGGTTCAGATGAGCCTGAGGATAAGTTGGTTTTTTTTTTTTTGATGCCGGATGGTACGTTTGCGCAACAGTTTATGGGTTGAGGTCTTAAGGCGGCCAGGGTGTCCAGGATGGGGCACCACATCTCTCCCCAACTTACAGACTGTCCCTAGTCTGCTCCCAAGTTTGATGCCATAGAAAAAAAGAGGAAAGAAAGATGATTGAAACCAAAGAATGGCCATTTTGATCTCGAGAGTGGTTGAGAAAAAATATGTTGATCTGACAAAAAATCCTAGAAGTGGATGAGATAAAATGAAGCAGGCGTCCCAAGTGCTCACAGGGGTGGAATGAAGTAGATTTTTCACAAAACAACAAGGATCTTGCACAGATGGTGCACAATTGGGAGGACTTACTTCCGGACCAAGTTGCCTCCACAAGAGTGAAATTTCTTGACCTGATCAGCAGAGAACCTTCTGGCCATCTGAGTACCATCCAGCTCCTCCAAAAGATATGATCCACCTCTAACTTGACGGACTACTTGGTAAGGACCATTCCAGCAGTTAGAGAAAAGCTTTCCCCACTGAGTTTCCAAGGAACAATTATAAGCCAATACCAGGTCACCAGGGTTTAAAGGGTCCCTGATTTGTTTTAGGTTGTCACGCTTTGCACTTAAGGATTATTGTCTTCACCACTTCGACATGTCCTCTCCTCAGTACCATCTACCTCAGTCTAAAAGCGTGACACAAATAAAAGCACAACATCAATGGTGCAATCCGCTATTTCCTCTGGCTTGCGCTGACCTTCCAATATTGGGGACCAACTCAGTATATACTTGCAAACTTCGCGGTTAACTCCATACCAGTTGGCCATCCATTATGAGATCCAATCTCCTTCCCTGGCCAATCAACAGCCTTGGACTTCCATCTTTGGTCATTCATTGTTTGTTAGTTTGCATCTACGTCTAACCAAGCCATCACTACTGTATAGTTTGCAATTGGACTAGTTCCTACCCTGCGTACACTATTACCTCTCATTTGCATTACCTTCAACGTCACTCGCTCCTATCCCAATTTGTCATGCAATTGTACGCTCAGATTCTATTGTCTTGCACTTACGCTAAGACCTCGGATCTATACCACTGCTTCATTTCCTATTCTGTTCCTTTCATTCATTGCCTCACCGCTTCACCTGTAGTTAGCTCATCACCAGGTTGTATCTAGTCACTTCGGATTACCTTATAAGGGCTATCCCCTTGCCTGATGATTGTCTCCTCAGTTAGTTAATTTCATACGTTCTCGCATTTTGCTGCAACCTAGTTATCACATCGGACTCAGGTTGAGTTTCCTTCTTTGGAACACATTCCATTCATCTCGCCGTTTGTTGAGTGGCATAACCAAGTTTGCACTTCGCAACTGGGTCTTGCTATTTGCACTTGCCCTTGCACTTGGTATTCCTTTGCGCTCACGATCATCTAAGAATTGCCCTATAGTACGTGGGGTGGTCGTGTGACAGTAAATTAAATAACTCAACTCATCTATTGTAGCCTGCCAACCTATAGTAGACTTCTTCTTTTTTGATGTCATGTACTTGCTCAACCAGGAACGCTTCCCTTTCCCCTTACAATGATGAGATCCATTGGGTAGGGAGAACCAGCGCTCCTTGGGCCCAAAAACCCTTAGATCCAGTTCCTCCTTCCAAATCGCCATCTGTGGAACCTCTCAAAGATCCTCGAGCTCCTCCACGGGATGCTCCAACGGACCCTCTCGCGGAATTTGCAGACCCCAACCATTCTTCCGATGAAACTTTGACTCGTGGTAGACCAGGGGTTTGCACTACTGCTCTCGAGCCCGATGCTCTGACCCTGCTTTCGACATTGATCCAGGCCCTCACTCATGTTGTCCAGCAATCTAGTCCAAGCACTCCTAGTTTTCGCATCCCGGGCATGAAACAACCCAATCACTTTACAGGAGAACAACCTCATAAGCTTAGATCCTACCTACAGTCTTGTAAAATCATCTTTTCAAACGACTCCAACAATTTCCCTTCCAATAGACATAAAGTTATGTATGCTTTGTACTTCTTAGGAGGTAGAGCCTTGCAGTGGTTCAAACCGTACCTTGAACTTTTGTCCAACAACAGTCCCACTTGTATTCTCAACAACTGGGAAAAGTTTGAGCAACAATTGTTCACCCTTTTTGGCAATCCCAATGAAGTTTGAAACGCCAAATACAAACTTAATAGTTTAGTTATGAAGGAGAATAGTAGAGCTTCCGTTTATATTTCTCATTTTCGAACCTTGCAGTCTTGCATCCAGTGGAACGAGGCCGCTCTTCTATTCCATTTCCGAAAGGGTTTACTGGAACGCTTAATCAAACAGCTTGCAGTTGGGGGTCATAAGACAACCTTGCTTCAGCAGCTAATCAATTGAGTGATTGAGCTTGATAATGGCTATCATGACAAGAATCACTCTTGGAGAAACAACCATGGACCATCCACCTTGGCTCCAAGGGTGGACAACTCCTCAAAGCAAAACACGAGGAACCCAAAACCATCCAAACCAACCCTGACTTTGAACTCCAACTCAAAAGGGAAAGCTGTCGCCGAAACTCCGAAGTTCTTGGACAAGGAAACCGGGATGCTTCAAAGTGAGGAACGGCTGTGAAGGGAAAAGAACGGGCTGTGTATGTATTGTGGAGGTAAACATGATGTTGACAGCTGTGCAAAGCGGTTAGCGCGTGAAGCGGCTAAGCAGTCAAAAAATTAGCTTGTAGTTTTTCTGATACTTGCAAGGAAAACTACACATTATCTAAATCACCGCGAGTAAATCTTTGCACTTTAAAGTCACTAGGTGCTCCGAGTTCAAGATTTATCCTATTTCATTCCAACAACACTCCTTATCAAGTATTACTTGATTCCGGCGCTAATGTTTCCTTCATCAGTGAATCTTTTGCCACTTCCAAAAATCTTACGCATTCCAAGATAGATAAATTTCCTATCTATCTAGTAAGTAGTGCGACTGAACCGTCTTATTGGGTTTCCCAAAAGGCAAAATGGACCTTTGCATTTTCCAATTTCCCCAGCTTCAAATGGGATTTATTTGTCTTGGCTATACCCGGAATGGATGATACCATTCTAGGCCATGATTTCCTAGTTTACTGGAATCCGGATGTGAATTGGCAAGAAGGAGTAATTAACCTTTGAACCTCGCACACCCAGAATGCTAACCTTTCCGTCAATCAGGAATTAAACAGCCTACCTGACACTGTCATTGAGTTGGATGACACTTTTCCGCCAGGAGATTTGCAATATCCTGACCTTCATTCTCAAATTCCCTCTTCAGATTTAGGAGTTATTGCTTACCTATCCAGCTTACCTCTTTCCTGTTCCTTCAAAGAGAAACAGAAACCAACCAAAAGGTGTATTTTGAGCTCCCTAATCCTCTTGCACCATACGAGCACCTCAAACCCAGTGCTTGAAGATGAAGAGATTGAATATTTAGAAATCATTTGAGAGTCTTTACCTTTGGTTTATCATGACTTTGCTGACTTCTTTTCAGCTGCAAAAGCAGGTAAACTGCCTCCATCCCGTCCTTACAATCACAAGATCAAACTTACTGGCCCACCTCCGGCACCAGGACCATTTTACTCTCTCTCGATGCAAGAATCAATTGCGCTTCAAGACTACATTGCCAAAAATGTAGCAAAAGGATTTCTCCAACCAAGCAATTTGAACACCGGTTCCCCTGTCCTATTTGTACCAAAAAAGGACGGCGGACTTTGCCTTTGTGTTGACTACAGGAAACTGAACCAGGTAACCCGGAAGAATGCCTATCCAGTACCTCCTATGTCACATCTCCTTACCCTCTTCCATGGAGCTACTTATTTCTCAAAGTTAGACCTTTGAGGTGCCTATAACCTAATTCGCATTAAGGAAGGTCATGAGTATACGACTGCGATGAGAACCCGGTTTGGCAGTTATGAGTATACCGTCATGCCTTTTGGCCTCTGCAACGCTCCTTCCACTTTTCAACATTTTGTCAACAACATTTTCTCCAATCTCGTAGGTAAATACCTTGTGGTATATCTTGATGATATACTAGTCTACTCAAGAAACCTCGAAGATCACATTGCACATGTGCGAGAGGTGCTACAGCGACTTTGCAAGAATGACCTGTTTGCAAAAGCCTCTAAGTGCGAGTTCCATTCCTCTTCTCTTCATTTTCTAGGTGTCGTAGTCTTGAAGCAAGGGCTATCGATGGACCCAGCCAAAAGCAAACGCATATTGGACTGGCCCCCACCTTCTTCGGTTAAATCTCTTCAGGTTTTCCTTGGTTTCAGTAATTTCTATAGAAGGTTTATTGGGCGTTACGCCAAAAAAACCGTGAATCTTACTAACCTTCTTCAAAAAGACACTCCTTTTATTTTTACCAAACAAGCTGCTTCAGAGTTTGAAGCTCTGAAGAAAGCGTTCACCACTGCTCCAATACTTGCTCACTTCAACGAGCTAGCCCGCACTATTGTTGAAACAGACGCAAGCAACTATGCAATTGCAGGAGTCATCTTGCAGTTTTCTTCTTCCACTTCTCTCTTTCACCCCATAGCTTTTGAGTCTTGCAAATTGCTCGCTGCAGAGCTTAACTATAAGATTCATGACAAGGAACTTCTCGCAATTGTTTATTGCTTGAAGAAATGGTGTTCATACCTTTTGAGTCTTAGGGAATCCTTTGAGGTTTTAACTGATCATAATTCTTTGAAGTATTTCATGAGTTCAAAAGTCCTCACACGTAGACAGGCACGTTGGGCCAAATACCTCTCCGAGTTCCACTTTACAATCACGTACCGTCCTGGGAAACAAGCGGTAGTTCCTGATGCTTTATCACGTTGGGATGACGTTTACCCAGGGGGGGGAGCACCTTTGCCGAAAACAACCCTGAAAACGTTAGGACACTCTTCTCAACCCAATCTGCCCAACTCGGTTCAATCATTGCTTGCTTACAAGATTTGGCTTCCAAACTCCAACAAGCTCAACGCAACAACCCCAAGTGCATCAAACTTTGCAAAAGTGAGAACTTATTAGATAGTAGTTACAGTATAGATGATAATGACTTTTTAGTTTATGATAATCGTATAGTAGTACCAGATAATTCTTGCATTAAGTTAGATATCTTCAAGTCACGGCATGATTCTCTGCTTGCTGGTCATTATGGGCAGGATAAAACCTACCAATTGATTGCACAAGACTTCTACTGGCCTGGTATGACAAAAGAATTAAAAGACTATGTTAGCGCGTGCTATGATTGCAATTGTAACAAGTCCTCAAAACACCGGAAGTATGGGCTGCTCCAGCCACTTCCAATTCCGCCTCGTCCTTGGCACTTGCTGTCTATGGATTTCATCTCTCAATTACCTTCTTCTAGTGAATATGATGCTATTCTAGTAATAGTAGATTGCTTCTCAAAGATGGCTTTATTTTTACGCAGTAATGTGACAGCCTCTTCAGAAGACTTGGCTAACTTGTTCATAGAATATGTATTTTTGAAACATGGCCTCCCTGATAATATATTTAGTGATTGTGGATCTCTGTTTGTCTCAAGCTTCTGGACCTTGCTATGCCAACATTTGAATATCACTTGCAATTTATCAACGGCTTACCACCCAGAAACGGATGGGCAAACCAAGCAAGTTAATCAGATCCTCAAACAATATCTTTGAATGTATGTTGCCTATCAACAAGATGACTGGTTGCAATGGCTCCCACTAGCGGAATTTTCCTACAACAACTCCACTCATTCCTCCACCAAACAGTCGCCCTTCCAAACTCTTTATGGTAGAAACCCAACTTTCTCTTCCCTTCACGTAGCACCTTCTCAACCTGCTACCAATTACCTTGAACAAATTCAATCCCTTCAATGGCAACGTTGAACCAACCTCAAAGAAGCAAACCAGCGCTATAAGGAGCAAGCAGACCAATCTTGCACTTCGGCTCCAACCTTTGCAGTAGGAGATCAAGTATGGCTTGATGCTTGCAACATTCGCAACACTCGCCCAACTCGCAAACTCTCCAAAAGAAAGCTTGGCCCCTTTAAAGTAGAATCAGCCATCTCCCCTAACGCCTTTAAACTTACTTTACCTGCAAAATGGCAAGGTATCCACCCGGTCTTTCATGTGTCTCTCCTAGAGCCAGATTTAGTCCTATACCCGGGCAAGACTCATCCCCCTCCTGAACTGGTCACTGTCCTTGATCATCAAGAGTGGGAAGTAAGCCGTATTCTGGATTCCAGGTTACGCAAAGGAAAACTTAAATACCTTGTTGAATGGTCTGGCTTCCAGTCCAACAAAGATTGCACCTCGTGGGAACCAGCCCATCACCTTTGCAATTCACCCAATCTGATTTGAGAATTCCATGCAAGCTACCCTTGCAAACCTTGGCAATCATGATTCTTTCCCATCCAATCCCATCCAATTCCATTCCATTCCATTCCACATTTCATCCCATCCAATCCCATTCCATTCCACTCCACATTTCATCCCATCCAATCCCATTCCATTCCACTCCACATTTCATCCCATCCAATCCCATTTCATTCCATTCCACATTTATCTTACTCAATCACATTCCATTCCATATTCCATCCCATTAAAACCCATCTTATTTCACCATCATTTCATCATTTAATTCCTCCATCTCACTGTGTTATTCTTTTCTCATTTTCCTTTCATTTCCACTTATTACTAAAAAAAAATAATAATAATAATATTTCTATTTTTGATAATAAATAAAATATATATATATATATATATTAAATTACAAAGTTTCTTTTATTTTTTTTCCGCATCCTCCAAATTCACCGTCAATTCCGCAACCATGGACCAAAAGGTATAAAGGTCTTCATCGTTGATCAATGCGGACATTCTTCAAAGTACCAGCACTTCCATTATGATGTGCCTCTTGAAAATCTCCTTGCATCTCGCAACCCAAGCTTGCTTTGGCCGAGCATTCCATCCGCCTTCCTCCAAGAGCTCTTCATACGCTCTCTTCCTTTGGCCACCCGACGTGCCTTCTCCAATATCGTCCGTCAGGCGCCTCGCATCCGTTTCAACCGGCAATACAATTTGCACCGGATCCGCTTTGCCTTGGCCCTCCATCCCTTCCGTCCCAGCCACTTCATCCCTTCCATCTCCTTCATTCCCTTCTTCTAATTCACCTGCTCCATCTTTGTTCTCTCCACTGCCGTTTCCTCCATTTCCCGCTTCTCTTTCCGCTGTGTTTTCTTCCCCCTCCCTTGCTTCCTTGGTTATAACTCCTACCGGTTCCGCACTGGACACCTCACCTTGCACCTCGGCATTCATCTGGGGCCCCGGGATTTCAGTCGGCAGTCCCCAGTAAGGTGGTGGTGGTGGTGGTGTGTTTGTAGTATATCTTTGAAAATGGGGAAACACTAGAAAACAAGCAAACAATTAGTTACTATTTCAAGTTCATTAGTTAGTCCTGATTATTACTCACCAGGAACTTGCGTCCCCATATATTCAATCTCCGGCAAAGGTGGTATCTTGTAATTAACTCTTGGCACGGACCTACAACTTTGCATCTCCCTCAATGATTCCGAAGGACCCTCAACAGTTCACTCGACATTTATAGGAAAGTTGCATGCCACCTTGCAAAGGCAAAATTGCTTGCATTTGCCTTGGAGGCCTCGGACGGCAGTACTGGGAATACATTGCTTGTTGCGGCAAATACAGTTTTCGCAACGGCGGGATGACAATGACGACATTCTTACAAAATTTATAAAAATCTATTGGGTAATAAATTAAGTAACATATAAGGGTACACAGTGATAATTAAACAACTTGAAATCAATGGGAAAATTTACCTGAACGCTCCCAGGAGCTTGCGTCTTTATACCCGGGAAACTGTCACACTTTGCACTTAAGGATTATTGTCTTCACCACTTTGACATGTCCTCTCCTCAGTACCATCTACCTCAGTCTAAAAGCGTGACACAAATAAAAGCACAACATCAATGGTGCAATCCGCTATTTCCTCTGGCTCGCGCTGACCTTCCAATCTTGGCGACCAACTCAGTATATACTTGCAAACTTTGCGGTTAACTCCATACCAGTTGTCCATCCATTATGAGATCCAATCTCCTTCCCTGGCCAATCAACAGCCTTGGACTTCCATCTTTGGTCATGCATTGTTTGTTAGTTTGCATCTACGTCTAACCAAGCCATCACTACTGTATAGTTTGCAATTGGACTAGTCCCTACCCTGCGTACACTATTACCTCTCATTTGCATTACCTTCAACGTCACTTGCTCCTATCCCAATTTGTCATGCAATTGTACGCTCAGATTCTATTGTCTTGCACTTACGCTAAGACCTTGGATCTATATCACTGCTTCATTTCCTATTCCGTTCCTGTCATTCATTGCCTCACCGCTTCACCTGTAGTTAGCTCATCACTAGGTTGTATCTAGTCACTTTGGATTACTTTATAAGGGCTATCCCCTTGCCTGATGATTGTCTCCTCAGTTAGTTAATTTCATACTTTCTTGCATTTTGCTGCAACCTATTTATCACATTGGACTCAGGTTGAGTTTCCTTCTTCGGAAAACATTCCATTCATCTTGCCGTTTGTTGAGTGGCATAACCAAGTTTGCACTTTGCAACTGGGTCTTGCTATTTGCACTTGCCCTTGCACTTGGTATTCCTTTGCGCTCACAATCATCTAAGAATTGCCCTATATTACGTGGGGTGGTTGTGTGACATAGGTGTTTATCTTCCCAATAATTTTGCTCTTGATTCCATCATCTTCCGATAAGCTTTGTTACGAATATCTTCACTCTGCTCCAGTTTCTTTGATCTGGCAACTAATAGGTCAGTAGTTGAGGAAACTTGTTCCCAAGAGATGCCCAAGAAAGACTCCATTTCAAGATCAAGAGGAAGAACAGCCCTCTGACCAAAGATGATTTCATAAGGAGAGTAACCAGTGGTTTGCTTGGTGGAAATTTGATCAGAGAAAAGGACCAAGAGGAGAAACTTTTGAAAATTCTTGCCACTTTCACCCACCAATTTGACAAGAGCAGCCTTCAAAGGAGCATGGCCTCTTTCCACCATGCCTTGTCCTTCAGGATAATAGGGAGTAGTAACTCTATGTTGTCCAGGGAGTGATCAGATCATTTCAGCAAGTTTTCCACCAAATTCCGAGCCACCATCCGTAGAATAAGATTGGGCCAAGCCATAACGCATTGTCCAAGTCTCATGAAGGAAAGCTGCTACTGATTCAGAGCTGAGGTTCTTAAGAAACTTTGCTTCAACCCATCCAGAAAAATCATCTCTAGCCACAATGAGTTACTTAGCTCCACCAGCCTTAATGTGAACCACATCCATAGCAATCCTCCCAAAGACAGTGGACTCTCCAGTGGGGTAACAAATTTTGGCCGGGCGCCTAAGATCACGTTTCTGGCACACTTCACAACTCCTACACCATTGAGCAACGGATTTCTTCAGGGATGGCCACCAGAATTGTTTGGATATTTGTCAATAAGTTTTGGTTTCCCCACAATGACCAAGGCCTTCATGGAGATTTTCCAGGATCAAATCTTGCTTAGAAGGGATAGAGACCACAACAAGTGCGCAAGGAGTTGCTCTTTTCATAAGCCTAGAACCTTGGACAAAGAAGTTGGAGGACTTCCTTTTAAGGGACCAAAATTCTTTGGCAGAGAGATCAGGGGGTCTTTGGAGAGTTGAAAGGTACTGCTCCAGCTTAAGCCAGAAACCTTGCTGGAAACCAGAGTAATTTTGGGAGTAGAAGGCAAAGACAGGGCAGACCAAGGGTCCTTCCTCATCAAAATCCATTCCAACCTCTGATTCATTGTCTCCAATAGGTTGTCGAGATAAACCATCAGGCATGGTGAAAGATTTTCCAGGCCTGTGAACAATATCAAAAGAGAACAACTGGATGAAAGCCACCCAACAAGTCATTGGAGTATTTGGGAGGCTGGGGGCGTTGATCATTTCAATAATGGATTGTGCATCAACTTGTAACTCAAATTTTTGACCCCAAAGGACAGTCTGAAGCTTCTTCAACATTTGGGCCACACCGCAAAGTTCCAGTTTTGGCCGGGAGTACCTGAATTCCACATCTGAGAAAAGAAGAGATTCATACAGAGCAGGACAATCCAAACCATTTTCATCTTCCTGGGTAAGAACAGCCCCAAAAGATTGATAACTCAAGTCAACTGCCAGCTTGATCTTTCCGGCTCCGGGTCCATAAGTGATCTTTTTCAAAACAATGTCTTTCCCAAAAAATTTTTTGAGCAACTGAAATGATCATTTGCAGTCTTGGGTCCAAATCCATTCAGCATCCTTCCTGGTTAAGCAACGCAAGGGAATACAGATTTTGGATAATGAGGGAATGAAGATCCTGACATAAGTTACAACACCTAGGAAACCTCTAACTTCCGTTGGATTTATTGGGGTAGGCCAGGAGATGATTTTGTTGACTTTAGAGGGTGCCAACCTTCTTCCGTCCTTGCAGACTATATGACCAACAATTTCCAAGGCAGGGACACAGGCGGCAAGTTTTGATCCAGAGACAGTAAGGCCAGATTCCTCAATTCGAAACAAAATTCTTTCCAAGACAGTAGCATACTCCCAGATAAATTGTTGGATTCCTGAGTGCCAAGGTAAGAGCTTGTTATCATAGTCAGAAACTGGACCTTTAATCCCTCCATCATCAATAATGATACCCCCATGATCCGGGATTTCGTCCTGGAGGATCCACATCATCTGAGCCTGATAGACTGCAACCAAGTTGGTGGCACCTTGAGGCAATTGAGTCAGCTGAAATCGACCAAGGGGAGTATTGAAAGTAGTGAGGGGACGAGAAATAGGATGCAAGGATTGTTTGTCATAGCCACCCATAATGTCACCTAGACCATAGCAAGCTCTCCCAGAGAAGGATTCAACAAATTCTTCAGTGGCAGGAGGCACGCCAGAGTCTTTAATAGTAACTTTATTAAGAGGTTGGAGATCATGAACTACTCTAAGTTTACCATTACTCTTTAGAACAAAGAAAACAGGACTGGAGTGGCTAGAATTTGATTGTTTTTATAAACCGGTTTGGACTCGTTTGCGTACCAACTTGATGAATTTGTCAACTTTAGCAGCAGGGATTAGTCTTTTTCTTTTGCCAAGGGTCATGTTCAACTACAGGGATGATGTAAGGAAGACCATAGGATTCTTTCAAGAGTCCTCTCTCTTCTTCACAGAATGCAATAGATTTTTACCTTAGAGACAAAATATTTTTGATCAAATTTAACTCATCAGGAAGAAGCCATCCATCTGGACCAAAGTTGACCACTTTCAGATGTTCTCCAGTGACCCTACCGGAGGGAATAAATGGACCAGTGAGGGATATGGATAGACCACAGTAAGGATTGCGGGATAGCAGAGGATGCATAAGAGGAGGATTGAGGTTGAGAGGCATTGGTTGGTTGACTGGATGGACCTTCTTTGCAACTGGTTTGTACTTGGTGGCAAAGGAGAGGAATCCCTGCTTCCTCCAAGCATTGACCAGTGAGACCTGACTACAAAAACTGAGGCCGTGTTCCAACATCTTCCAATTCCAATGTTCTGCTGCGTCCTTGAAAGGTGCCTTCTCCATAAAAGAGGATCCAAAAGATAACACATTGCTCACATGTGTGGCACAGGGTAGATTTTCAAAAACAACAGTAGTAGAAGCCCCTGGTGGTGCACAATTGGGAGGACTTAATTCTACCCCAATTTGCCTCCACCTAAGAACAAACTCCTTCATACCAAAGCTACCAAGAAAAGAATTGAGATTGAGATCTAGTTTAGACTCATTGCGGAGATTCGAAACCGGAATAGAGGATGAGTGATCAGGCTGAAAAGAAAACGGAAAAGAAGATACAACAGATCCAGACAGAGAAGAAATATTTTTGGATTTTTTGGATTTTTCATGTGTTTGGGTTTTGATCTTATTTGGATGAGAAGAAAAAAATGAGGGAAAAGAAAGATATGCCTCTGAGGTGGGAGTTGGTCCATGAGTTGAAGTCTGAGGCTGAGGAGAACTACAACTATCAGTAGGGCCAACTATTCTGCTAAAAAATGAGGATGAAAGGAATGAGAGTTTTCTTTCTGCTTTCCTTTCAGGACAGATTTGGGAGGGTTACCAGGGAAGTCTCTTTCCCAACAACCAGAATCCAAAGAACAAAGGGGGACTTCAATTTTTCTGCCATCAGCATCAGGGAGGAGAATTCTCTCCCCAACTTGATCAGAAAACATCAGGGTAGCACCAAAGTCCATTAAGAAAGGCCTTCCCAAGATCATGGGACCATCCAGACAAGTGATCCAGAAGTGACAGGTGCCAACAATATTTTGACCAATTTGAACAGGAATATCCTCAGCAATACCAACCAGTTCACAGGACTGATTCCCAATTCCATAGACCGCAGAGTTGAAACTGATCCTTGGGCTAAGTTTAAGCTTGCAGGCCATGGAGTCTGAAATCAAGTTGAGCTGAGAACCCCAATCCACAAGGAGAGAAACCGTTTTAGTTGAATCACCAAGACAACATGGAAGAAAACCAAGAGGACAGGAATACAGGTTGGTATCTGAAGAGGGATCTGTTCCACCAGAATCCTCTATCAGAGTACCAGAGGAGACTTTTAATTCGTCCAGACCAATATCCACACGTTGACAAGAAACCCATTTCTTCATCCCTTCTGCCACAGATGGAGAAATCGACAGGAGTTCAGCCACAGATAGATCAGGGATTTTAAGATCAGAAATTTTCTTTAATACTCCTTCCACAGCATTAGGGTAGTCCTTGGAGATGCCCCTCTCAAATCAAACTTTGGGCTGGGTGGAGGGAGGAAGATCAGGTGTAATAGGTGATGGAAGAGGATCTGAGGGTTGGGCAGGTTGAAGAGGGGGAGGATCAGAGTTGTCTTGGAACCTTTCCATAAGTGGTTCCCTTTCTACTTCCATTTCTTCCACATCAGAGGAAGGAGGCTCAGGTGAAGATTGGCGTTTAAAGGGTTTTTGCAGAATGGAGGATGGAACAGGAGGAGACTTATGAGTTTTTGGTTCCTCATGGCGTTTCCTAGCTGGATTGGATTGATAGGTGCCAGGGAATCTGGAAGAAGTGATAGCTGGAGGATACCAAGGTTGTAGGGTTCCACAGGACAATCAAAAATCCACAGAGACCAAGGATGCCTTCTTAGGAGTTGGTGGTTGGTATGAGGCCACCACATGACGGATTGGTTGAGACGAATCTAAAGGGATCAAAGCACCGTTAGGAAGGAAAAAATTATTTCCCTTCTGCTCTACTAAATTCTCCTCCTTGTCCTTCTGGAGTTCAGGACATCTACCGGTACCATGGCCTTCCCTATGGCAATAATAACAGACTATAGTAGACTTAGGAACAGAATTAGCAGGTTTAGGAGTGGCTAAAGAGGATATTTTCTGATCTATTTTATTCTCAAATGCCTGAATTAATTTAGTGATCTCATCTATAGTAGGTTTCTCCCGTTGAGTCTGAGGATTGGTTTTAGGTCTGCAATTGGCTTCCATCTTATTCATGATTTTGTTAGATGCTTGAAAAGAGGGGGCAACAACTGGTTCAGTGATTTTAGGTTTTTTAAAGGTGAGAGCTGTTTGACCTTTCATCACTTTATCCACAGTATTCCTAAGAACCATGAAAGCAGGTAGCTTGAACTGATTGTCTCTTGTCGTGATCATGGATCCAGATTTCACCAATTCATCCTTAATTCTTTCCTGCACTCCTGGAGAGAAAGACTGAAAAAATCACACTCAAATTTTGTCCAATGTATCAATGTGATTGTTCCAGATAAGATAGGACTGGATAGGGTCCCAAGATTTTCTAAAAGTCTGATAGTCAGAGGCTGAGGAGATACCACAATTGGAGATCCATTGAGAAACCAGGGAATCCAAGTCTTGCAAAGTAAATCTGGCTACATCTATTTTTCCCCAATAGGCCAGCATAGCCTCCTTCAGGAGCCGCCAGTTGTGAGTTTCAAATCCCTCAAACGATTTGATAACCTCCATAACTTTTTCAGAAGAGATAAAAAACCGTAACTGATAAGCCATATCATATTCACTGGCACCATCTACTTCCGCAGCCATCTCATAGGAGTCCAGGAATCGTTCAACATTGGTCCCATTGAAGCCTAAATTTTTGTTCTGAGGTTTGATTTTGACCATCTTGGCCCAAACAGATAAAGAGGATCCAGCAGATTCCATGTTGAAGGGTTCCTAAGAGATCCAAACAAGCAGAGTTCCAAGGTGGCTCACAAGTGTGGCAAGAGTAGAGTTTCACAAAAACAACAAGGATCTTGCCCAGGCAGTGCACAATTGGGAGGACTTACTTCTGGACCAAGCTGCCTCCACGGATCAGATCTGAAAAAAAGAACAAACAGAAAAAGAAAAGAAAAAAAATCGGATCGGATTTTGGAGTTGATTCTTCAAGCTGGGACTGTAAATCCCAAGGTTGCTGGTTTGATCCCGGCCCGGGGGACCAAATGTAAGACTCCAAACGGTGCTAGGTTGTGGCAGTTCTGCAGAGGGGAAAGGTGCTGTTTAGGCTGCCCTCCTGAGTGTTACAAAAATATTTAAATATAACCAAGATCAAGGTCCAGAACCTGGTAAATGAGGAATCAAGGAGTAGAGGATAAGGATGATAATAGTTCAGTAGCGACGGAACAGCACTATCTGAGACAAGATTATACAGGGAAAAACTTGAACAAAAGAAGTTAAAGTCTTCTTAGAGTTCAAAGAACAAAAGCTGTTGTATGTAAACAACACCCACAAGCTAATAACTCTGGTTGTCAGCAGAAGATTGGGGATGATCAACTCAAACCCAAGAAACCTCCAGGTTCTCACTGAACCTGCCCAACTCTCCGCAATCAAGCGCTTGAAGGGTACCAGATAACTGAGGGTGGCTGTACAAGACAAAGCACAATGTTTAAGAAGCTCTAAAACAAACAGTAACTGATTTGAAGCAAGGATAACCTAAAAACTTCTCAAGGGACTCAAGAGTAGGCTGGCAGAATGCAACTCCAAAGAAGCTAAGGGGAGGTATAACACTCCAGGTCTTAAGCTTAATAAAACCTCTTCAATCAATTGTGATTCACTCCAGAAAGGTGATCAGGGATCAGGACCAGTATGGTCAGAGAAAGGGATCAAGGAGTGGTATGACACACTCAAAAATTCCAACAGACAGAATCTTTCTTCAACCAGCAAGGCTATTGGTTGGTGATAAGGATCAGGGATCAAGGGTTGAGTATGGAGGCTCAAGGATCAAAGGTGTGCTGATTTCATGCTGGATGATTCCATGCTCTCCTCCTGGATCCAAAAGGCAGGGGAGAGCCCCTCCTTATATGGGCAGGAGGCCCTGTTAGACTATGTACAACGGATTCTACAAATAGAGAAAAAAAAAGAAAAGGAAATCATGTGGTCACTTGCATCCGTCCGTGGATGGGCGCACGCAACAATACCGGAATCACCACCCCTTGTCCAAAGGTGGATGGGGTGGAAAAGGGAAATGAACCAAACCGCCGCCGATGTCCGTGGGCGGTAGTTGACACTCTTCACCCCTTGTCCAAAGGCGGAAGTGGGTGGGAGAGCCCCAGGAAAGGTGACGGATGAAGTCCGTGAGAGCGCGGATGGGAGGATAGGAGATTGGCTTGAAACGGTTGAGTAAATCCTGACAGGCTTGAGATTCACGACTGATAGATCAAGTGAGATGGGAGATTTGAAGGATCCAAGGATTTGCCAAATGCTTGGGGGTGCGGTTGGGATGGATTCGGTAAATCATGGATGGGCTCCGCGCGACGGTAGCAATGAGGGGATTGGGACGCGCAACAACAAAGATGAGGACGCACAATGACGACGGCGGAGATGACAAGCAACGCGCAACGGCAAGGATAATGAGCAACGCGGATGAAGGACACGCGAAGCGCAACACGCGCGGATAAACGAAGCGCGGCGCGCAAAGCGCGCGGATGAAGGACGCGCAACGCGCAACGCGCGCGGATAAAGGACGGTTTGGATGAGCCTGAGGATAAGTTGGTTTTTTTTTTTTTTGATGCCGGACGGTACGTTTGCGCAACAGTTTATGGGTTGAGGTCTTAAGGCGGCCAGGGTGTCCAGGATGGGGCACCACAGCGTCCAGAGATATCTGGGACTTCTTCATCCAATAAATCAGTTTCAGTGGTGGTGGTTTCTGGTATAGGAGGGTTCACTGATGTTAAAAGGTTATTTTATTGGTCAATAAAATATATTACTATTATTTTGATAAAAATAATATGGTAATACAAGTTTTATACTTACTTTTATATTTCTAAAAGTAATTTATAGGTTATTTCTTCCAAGCTTTATGTTTCCTTAATAGGGCCTGGAATTTGATACACCTCTCAAGATCTTCTTGTTCAAGGAGTTTATCTAAGTGTTTACGTGCAGAAGAGATATTAAGTTTCTCAGCTTGGGTTAAAGCTTCCCAACCATTAGTTTTATAATTTTTAATATATTCTTCTTTTCTTCTCTTAAAATATCTAAATATTAGATTATTAATTCTGCATTGGTTTTTAAATCCACTGCAAAAGAATTTAATGATGAATCATGGTTAAAAAGTCAGATAAATTTATCTTTGATTCAATTTTACATTAAATGCCTGGTCCAAGGCATTAAATATAATAAAATGGAATATTTCCCGGCCAGATCCCCAATTTTCAGCCTCCTGGATGCCAAGACCCTTGCTATCCTTTAGCTGCCATAGGTGATAGAATGAATAATAAATATATTATTTAATAAATGCAGCAAAAATCCATAAAATATTTGAATAAAGCTTATTGCAAGGTAAATTGGTTTGGTTATGGTTTATTGTTATAAATCAATATAGATAAATTGATTATTAAATATTTTTATAGAGGGACCACAATTATAATGGGGATCTCTAACACCTCTCTTCAGGGATTTCAGTATGAAAACACATAGGCCTGGTTACTTTGGGCCCTTTAGTTTAAAGGATATTTTTCCCAAAGATAATATGTATATAAAATATATGGTGGAGTGGCAGGGCTTTGTAACCAAGCTGCCACAACAGAGAAAGGATAATAAGACTCACTGGTATATTATTAAATCCTTTGGTTATCTGTTTTGGATGTGCACTGATGGGTTAAACCTGTATACTGGGGTTATAAGGTTTTTCAGTGGTTTAAATTGATAAAAAGAGGGTTGAGGACGGATATTATTAATCAGACTAAGCCATAAATCACTTGCTTATCTCTTATAATTATTTGATTACCTTGTCCCGGTGTCTGGATATAAATATAACTGTGTCTCTGGGTATCAATATCCTCAAAATAGCTCTTTATTTATAGCTTTTAAAGTCCCAATATTGTCCTTCTGAGGGGTACAGGGGCTCAAAGGGACGGACACTGAGGCTAGAAGGGTAACCAGTGGTAGTATTTCACGTGTTCCTGGTGCTGTAACACGGTTAGCATCTAATTCCACAGGGTATGGGTATTATTCTACTTTATAATTGATATTTGGACGTGTGAATAACACTAATCTGTCCTTTTTATTTATCATTTAATTAATTATCCTTAGTAAATTTTCCCAGTAAGTTAATAATTGTTTTAACTGACATTCCTACGGATGTTCTGATGTCAGCTTAGTTCTCATTATGTATTAAATAATTGGAGTAAAGTCATGATATTTATTTTACTCCTTATTTTCAAAATTCAGTTGATTTACTAAAATAATTACTTAAAAATGTAAGTCATGGGTATTCATGCAATATTTTTACATCATAAGTTTTTTTAGTATGTCACAAAAATTTTGATTTCTAGAAACTCTCATAATAGTATATTAAAGTATTTTAATATATTTTTAGAATTAGTCATTGTTTTATTTTCGACATTTTTGGTACTTTGAATTTTATTTAATAAAAAATACGTATAAAGGTTATTTAAGTATTTTTATATAATTTTATGTATTTTTAGACTATCTACTATTCACGGGAACATTTATTACATATGTAGAATGTTCCTTTGTGGGTTTTAGCATGTTTACGTGGTACCTAAGTTTCTGAGGCCGCCTGTCATTTTTTCAACCTGTAGTCCCACGGTTTTGTACTTTTCAGAGGCCCGGGGCTGCGTACACGACTTTGAAAGAGTCACAGAGCTGTAGCTCAGCCGCGTTTGGGTGCATTGGCTGCCGCGGCTGCATGCGGGAATTGTGACAGAACACATTTCCGTCTGTAACTCCTAAAATATACACAACACCTAAAATTCTGACTGAATTTTAGGTCTGAAACCTATACATGACAATACATGTGAAATATTCAATTGGCCAAAAAGTTCAATAGTGGTGCCATGGTATTTTGGTCTTTCTTTCCTTAATTATTTAAAAATATAAGGAGTTGGATTTAAAGTGTGGGTCAGTGAGTGACCCTACCTAATTTTGGGTGTAAAATCCATTTTTGAAGTAATATTTATGGTTTTCCTACTCCTTCTTAGTTTAATATTATTATTATTATTATTATTATTATGTGATTTCTGTTACTTTTGCAGCTTGTTCTGCAATAGTAGCAAGCTGACAGTTATTCTTGTTCAAATTTTTTAATGCTTTGCTTCTAGAGATTCATAAAAAAAATTGCCCTGTTTTTTACAGCCACCCACAGTTATCTGGTGCCCTTCAAGGGCTTGATTGTGGAGAGTTTGGCAGGTTCATTGAGAACCTGGATGTCATAACCGTAGTTCTGACACTCCTTCAACTAAACCAATCCAACCTCTTCATCAAAATCACCCTCATATCAAACCCAAAGTCACTACTCCTGTACCTTCCACCGGATAGTAATACCTCTGTATCTCTTGCATTCTCCATCCTCTTCCACCAGCTTCACCCTCTTCCTGTATGGTATAAGCTCTATGTCCATGTAAACCTCACCTGTCATGTGATTCAGCCAACCTTCTCAGGACCTCTCCCTCTCTCCATGGCTTGGTACAACCTTCATCACTCCTCAACCCAATTGGTATATGAGTTAGTACATACTACACTTAGTATATACATAGTACATACTCTCCACTGTCTGTTCAGACCATACTCCCAGGACTCCAGATCAGTACATGTCAAACCTTCCTGGATAGGCCCATCACCCAATTAGTCAACTGCAGCCTCCAGCCCAATCAGTAAACATGTAATACCATGGGAACTCCAACCTGCAACACCAGCCACTCATCCCTCAAGGCCTCCTTCTCAGCTCTCACATATACTGGCCTTTCCTTCCCTCCTGGACTAATTCCCCCCAAGGAATTAGTATACTACTTCTTACTGGTTAGTCCCTCTGCCAGTAGGTGTCATCTCAGCACAAGACAACCTTCACCCAGCCTGCTTAACTCATATCACCTTGCCCCTTCCTGGTGTTACTCTTATAGGATTCAACAACTCTCTCTTCAACAACCTCCTGGACTGGTCTTCTCATCCTTCCTCTTCTCATCACTTGTACTCCTCCTTTCATCTCCTTCATTGAAATCCAATCAAACATCCTTGAGTTCTATGAGTAGTAGTGCCTGTGCCTTCAGCCCCTTGCATTCCAGGGGCAGTCGTGACACTGGAGGTTGGTTGGGATTGAGTTGATCTTTCCTAATCTTCTGCTGAAAGCCAAAGTTATTAGCTTGTGTTTGTTTTTACTTACAATTGCCTTGTTCTATTGAACTCTGAAAAAACTTTGTCTTATTTTGTTCAAGTCTTTTCCCACACCATCCTGCCTCAGATAGTGTTTTTTCCTTGCTGCAGACTACTCTTAAACTCATCCCTTCCATTTATTCCTCATTCAAAAGGTTCTGGACCTTGATTCTGGTTACATTTAAATATTTTTTTATTTCTCAGGAGGGCAGCCTAAACAGCACCTTTCCCCTCCATGGAACTTCCTGCAGCTCAGCGCCGTTTGGAGTCTTACACCATGAGGATCAAAAAGAATGTAGTGCAGAGGGTCATACAATTTGCTCAGTTTACTAATTCTGCTGAGGGAGCCATCTGTGTGCCTGATAAAAACATCTCTATGCTTCAATTGAGCAGAATCATTACCTATGTGCAATTCAAATCCATTAGAAAAGGTTCAATTTCATGATCTGAAACCAAAAAAATAGGAAAAACCATGCCTTCTATCCATATTTCAGCTATTTAGTCTCCTGTTGGTAGTTTTTAAACTCTTTGATGCATATTTTGTGAAGATGAATCAGCAAGCCTGATGGATTGATTTGTACCAACCTCAGGATAAACTCTTTGAAGCATATTTATCAAACCATTTCTTTGGTGTAAAATCTCTTGAATCCTGAGAAACAAATCCTGTGCCACATGTGAGCGCCATCTGTGCCAATTTTGCAATTCATTTTCCCTGTCATATATATACAATTGGAGTAATTATGGGTGATTTCCAACAATTTGATTAAGACTACCAATGTTATGATGAATAGTTCCATTCACCCTAAAATTGTATATTCCCCTTGTTTGGAAATTGAGGGCATTGAAAGTATTTTGGTTAAGACCAATCAATGTTAAGGCAATTGATCTGTTATAGTATAGGGATGAAAATAAAGAATTGTGCCTTCTATGTAGAGCATTGTTGGGAGGATATGGTGCAGGTGGGAATAAGGAAGAGGTCCCCATATGATGGTAATGAGGAAAGTTGTAAATATCAGGAACAGGATAATGATCATGTGTTGATCTGGTATTGTATGGGGATGACAATAAAGAACTGTGGCTTCTATGCAGAGCATTGGTGGGAGGGTATGGTGGAGGTGGGAATAAGAAAGAGGCCCCAATATGATGGTGATGGGTATCATAAACATGGGTTTTGGAATGTGATTGGCGTAGTGAATTTTTAACCACCAAGTAAGGGGAGGAGGACCTTCTTCTATGTGAATTTGGATATTCACTCATTTTTTTTTTGAATTTCAATATAGGACAACCCTTGTTGGTGTTGATATCTGGGTTATGGGGGGAGCACATGAAAGTGGAATGTAAGGGGTTTATATATATTTTCAATGCATAAACCTAAATTTTGAACCAAGTGAGCAATCAGTGTCCATTACATGTGTTGTCCATGAATGTGTTGTCCGTGTGCTCTGTTTCATCTGTTCTGTTACATCTTCTATGTTACATGTGCTTCCCTTTTGTTGTCCATTTTACATGTTTTGATGTGTTGTCCCTTGTTTGATCCCCTCCTTCTTACATAACATACTTTTGTTGGATTTATGTACATAAAAAAATGGGCAGAGAGAAAAAAAAGCAAACAAAGAAAAAAAAAAGAGGACAGGGAAAAACAAAAAGCGGACAGAGAAAAAAAAAAGCGGACAGAGAAAAAAAAAGCAGACAGAGAAAAAAAAAGCAGACAGAGAAAAAAAAAGTGGACAGAGAAAAAAAAAGCAGCTGAAAAAAAAAGCAGCTGAAAAAAAAGCAGCTGAAAAAAAAAGCAAACCAAAAAATAAGAGGACTGAACAGGATGCAAGAGGTGCATACACAACAACCTTGACAAATGAAGAATAACCCAAGGACCTTGACGCTGGGTGGGGCGTGTGAGCTTTTTGAATCTTTTTATATTTATAGATGGATAGATAGATAGATTAAGAGAACTTCCAGCAGTGTCAGTAAATGGTGCGCCAAGGTAAATTTACCAACAGGGGGCCCAAAAACAACCTCCAGAAGCTTTGCTATGGCCATTTCTATTTTACATGCATGGGTAAATCAGCCACTTGCATCACTACATCTGAAACAATTTACCAATTGTGAAACCTCAAAATAGTGGGCCCACCTTGAAAGCACTCTCTTGCGCTCTCCCATTGTCCCATATTCACACCATTTTGGACAAATATCTGCCATATTGACCCCTGCCCTTTTGAAACTTCATCAATCTACATCCCTCCATACATTTCCACATACCATCCACCCTCCCACCTTGCTCTGGCATCCATATTCACTGGCATATATACCTTGGTACGTTCCTTCCCTTTCAGCTCTTTCATATTTGATTGTATATCCTGTTTGACCTGGACCAATTTCAGGTATTTATAGAAATCCTAGTCATCAAGATGCCACCACTTGATCCATCCCTATTGCCTGAAGACGCTGAATCTGTTGGGAGAGATCATTCAGGTAATCATTCCCTTTATGTTTTCAAATGGCTCACTTTGACTGATAAACATGCATATTCTCGTCCACAGTGATCCTAGAAATGGAAATGCAAGGCACAATGAGTAAATTTAACAACGTGAGAGTCATATCTTGAGCCCAAAACTACTCCAAAGATGATAATGTTCAAATATGCATATCATGGCTTGAAACATCTGAAGATCCACTCAGAAGAACCAACCAAACCACTGCAACATTTTGGAAAAAAGTATCTGATCACTTTCACCACCAAATACCCCTCCCTCTTTGCACCCCTGGCAGCCTCAAGAATTGATGGAGCACTGTTCAACATGCAGTGAAAAAGTTCAATGGCTGTTTAAAGCAAATTTCCACAACCAATCCTAGTGGGAAAACTCAAGATAATTGCCTGGCCTTGGCCCACAAGCTCTACAAGCAGATGTAGGCCAACTCATTCTTGCATCTTTGGGCTTACAATATCCTTTCTCATGCCCCAAAATGGAAAAAGTACACTCATAGCCTTGAGGGAAAAAAATAAATACCAAAAAACAAATCAGCCCATTATAGCAATGCAACCCAATTTCAGTCATCCAATCACACTGCCAATTCTTCCTCACCATCTGCAGCAAACAAAATCAAAGTTTCCAAACCCATCAGACCTGCTGGTTTGAAAAAAACTCAACATAGAACACACATGGAAAAAAAAATAAGATGAAGATATCAAACAACTTGCCCATGGCCATTTGGAAATAGCACGCAAATCAAAGAGGGCCAATGAAATATTGGATGACCAGGTAGAGGTATTTTGTCAGATGCGTGAAGAAGAAGTCATGACCAAAGATATCAGTAACTTTTAAAAATGGGCCAAGGCTTTCTGTATGCAGAAGAGGAGGAGAATAATGGAAAATTACCTGATCAACACTGACAGTCTTCCTGTTCAATCTTCTTCTTCTTGATAATACAATCAACTCTTGATTTATTTCATTGATTTTCTTATCTATCCTATTTGAATCAAATGATACTAGTTGTTATTTCATCTATCAAATCAATTTATTTCACCTATCAAATCAAAAAATGCTCTCAATTATTTTTTTGCACTCATTGTACTATTTATTTCACCCATCCACCAGTTCAATCTTTTTTTTTTTTATCCTGATTCACAATGCAAATAAATATGATTTGTTTTTGAGATTTTTGAATTTAAAAACCAAATTAACAAAAAAACAACAATACAAGCATCTAAAAATAAAAGACAAATTAGCAATACAAGCGTGTCATAATAAAAAACAAATAAGCAAAATCCAAATAAAAGACAAATAAGCAAAAAAAGACCAAAATAAGCTAAAAATGTAATACAAGCTTATTCCTCAAATGCATTGCAGCCCTTGTGGGCCCATAGGTGCTCAATCAAATCATTTTTAAGAATATAATGATCACTTGATGATCAAATCTTGGACATCTGACTAAGAAAAAAGGAAAAATCCGTGGGTGGGTTTGGTTGATTGGCTCCCAAGGTGATGTTGTTGTTGTACACAATTGACTCCATATCTAAGTCTTGTTCATCCTCCACAATCATGTTATGGAGGATGATGCAGGTCTCCATTATTTCCTTCACATTTGCTTGGTCCCAACCATGGTATGGACGCTGGATGATCACAAATCTTCCTTGAAGGACTCCAAAGGCTTGTTCCACATCCTTTTGGCAAGCTTCTTGCATTTGAGCAAAGTGTGTTTGTTTTGGATCTTGCAGTTACAAGATAGTCTTGACTAATGTGGTCAGATTGGGGTAAATCCCATTGGCAAGATAGTAGCCCATATTGTATTGTCTACCATTTATCTTGAAGTTGCAACTTGGTGCAGTTCCACAGAGAAGTTCCTTGAAAAGTGGGGAAGAGTCAAGAACATTAATATCATTGTGACTTCCAGGTAAGCCAAAAATAGCATGCCAGAACCAGAGGTCATGAGATGCTACTGCCCCAAGTATAATTATTGGTTCCTTCTCTTGACCTGTATATTGCCCATGCCAAGCATGGGGGAAATTCTTCCACACCCAGTGCATACAGTCTAGTGATCCTAGCATTCCTGGGAAGCCTTGTTGTTCAGATATGGCCAGGATTTGCTCAAGGTCCAATTGGGTAGGATATTGCATGTACTCTGATTTGAAGATAGCTATGATGGCATGACTGAATCAACATAGGCACTCACAAGATGTTGTTTCTGACAATCTGAGGTATTTGTTGTTTGCATTGGCCAAGTTTCCATAAGCAATCATGCTAATGGCCGATGTCACTTTTTGAAGTGAGGAAATTCCGAGTTTACCGGCGGCATTGGGCTTCTGGACAAAGTAGTTATTGTATGCTTCAACAGCATCTATAATCCATAGAAATAGAGATTGTCGCATTCAAAACCGTTGATGAAATATGTGATTGGGGTATACTTGGTTTTCAGAGAGGTAATCTTTGAAAAGCTTTTGGAATCCTTGATGATAGTTCCAATTGAGAGTTGCCAGACAATTCATGACTGATCCATGATGATTATTTTCTTCAGTCCTCCGCTTTTGTTGTTTAACCAAGGTACCAGCAGAGGTGATTATCAATGATCAGTATTTAATTTGTTGCCAGAGGAGAAGACTCTGGGAGTTGAGGATTTGTTGGACATTTTTGTTTTGGAGCATGGTGATGAAATCTGGGGACGATTGAAGGAAATGTAAACGATTAAAACAATCAGCAAGGATGAAGAGAATGGGAAGAGCATTTGAAGAAATAATGAGATGAACAAACCTTAATCCAAGAATGAAGGGAACAACGGAGCAGTTGATGGAAAGAAAATCGGAAGAAAGAAAGGCATGAAAAGAACCTGATCCAAAAACAAAGAGCACGAACGCGCAGGTGATTCGTTTCACATGAGTGAAATCTCATTTACCGTCGGTTTTACCGACGCTGCTGGATGGCGCAGCAATTTGGGTCGCTAAACGCAGCAGATCCGTCGGTAAACTGAAAATAAGCGTCGCTATTTTACCGACGCTGCTGATGATGCTCTAAGATGATCCAAATCGAGAGCGAGGGTTTTTTTTTCGTATAAATATTTTCAAGAATGGAATGTGGACCTGTATACGTGCGAGGGGATCTATTTATCAAGGGTCTTCAATCTTCGATCCAAGCCACGTCCACGAGTAGTGATTCTTGACAACGGTGAGCTCGAAGTCCAGATTAGTTTTATTTTTTATTTTAGGACTCCTTGGATAGTCACACCCATCGTTCTCCCAGAGCAGCAAACTTGGCACAGGAGTGTAAAACGATCCTCATGATGAACTTCTCTCCCATAGTGAAGATGCCAGTTTTCTCCATCTTCCTACCTATCCATTCCAGACTTGAACCCGATTATTCTGCTAGCGAGAATGTGGAGCGCTTGATCACGACTGAGTTTGGTCCATCTGCTCCCGATGTCACCGCTGGCATCCTGGGACGGTTGGTTCTTCCGGTCATCGAGGAGGTCTTTGGAACGTGAATGTCTTTCGACCCCCATTCGCCGATCGCTGGAATTCAAACCAGCCAAGATCGGGGCGTGAGTGTAGCCATGGATGGTCTCATTCTCGAGCGTGATGTGGCTTAGCACATATGTCGGTTGATGTTCACCCTGGCAAGAGTTCGAAGAAGTCGTGGGACTGGGAATCTGTGAAACTCTGAGGTGACCCACGGTGTTGTATTTCATAAGCCAAAAAAAAGAAAGACAATTAAACACGATAGAATGGACCAGAGATTTTACCTAGATCTGAAATGTCAACACCAATCAGAAAATAAAGAGTAGGACCAGGATGAGTGACAAAGTGCGAGTGTTGTCGTAACAAGGCCGGGGAGTCCTCCAGAGGAAGAGATGGATGGGTGTGAGAATGAAGGGACTATTTATGTTGAGCAGAGGGAAACGGTCGGAGCGAGTCGCGTTTTGTAAGAGAGAGTAGGAAAAAGAGCAATAGAAAATACTGACCAAGAGGGCAGTCGTGACAGCTGAGAGACTTTCTTTCGTGCGGTAAAGTTTTAGAAAAAAAATTGACAGTATGAAAGTCACCGGTCAAGGCTTATTGAGCGAGGGAGAAGCAGAGATTCAGAGTTGGAGTGGGTTTACAAGAATGTGTAAGGGGATAGAGAGGGCGAAGAAAGCTCAATAACAAAAGAACAGAAGAAAAATCAACTGGGAACGAATGAGTATCCTGACCGATATTTACATCTCGGCATCATCAAATTGACCGCAACCCACAATGAAAGGGGGGGGGGGGACAATCAAAAATCAAAAAAGGACATATAAAGGACTATCATCATCCATGATCAGGCTTCTGGCTTCTTACCCCAAGATCTTCCGATTCTTGACAAGATCTCGTTCATTCAAACTCATCTTGATTTCTTTTCCTAAAAACCTAATGTAATGATGCCATCCCATAGGTTTTTTTTTGTCTTGTTGCCTTCCAGATCTTATTTCGATATTCCTATTTCTACTCCCGTTGTTTTTGTTGTGTTTTGTTTGATGAACGAAAGTCATTGTATTAAATTCCAAAAAACCAAGAGAACCGTCAGTGACAGGGTGATCGACCGACGAACGTGTGAGTTAGAAAACCTAGTTGTTTCGAGTAAGGATGACGCGCCCGAGGGTGCAAGAGAGAGATGAGAGGACGAACTTTGAGCAAGTTTAAGAATTCGGCACGAGTCTTATTCTTAGAACGAAAGCAACCGAGCATGGAGGAGGTGACGGTCATCGAGCCGGGTTTTTGGACCCCACGGATGGTCATACACATATGAGTGCATTCCATAACGACGGCGACACCCAAGGGATCAATCACTTCGTTCAAGGTCGACGCGATCTGTTTCGTCAATCGTTCTTGGACCTGTAGCCTTCTCGCATAGAATTCGGCGATCCTTACCAATTTACTCAAGCCTAAGACCTGTTGGTTTGGGATGTAACCGATGGAGACTGTGCCGACAAACGGTACGAGATGGTGTTCGCATAGGCTGAAGATCTGGATATCCTTGACGATCACCATCTCGTCGTGTTGCTCTTGAAAGATCGCCGAACCGACGATCTCCTCCAGGTTTTCCTTGTAACCTTTGGTCATCCACATCAAGGCCTTGGCATATCTCTCGGGTGTCTTCAGTAGTCCCTCTCGATTCGGATCTTCCCCTAAGCATTCTAATATTTCTCGAACTGCCGAGGAGATTCTGTTGAGTTTCAGTAATTCGGCTGGGGATGATTTTTCAATTGATCGCTCGGTGAGAAGGGGTGTTGATGATAGACTATTGATGACCGGTGGTGGTAGTAAGAATTCCTCCTGACGATCGATCGATGGATTTTGATGAGTCACTAAGTCATCCAAAGCTGATTGAACTGGGTTCGAGCTCTCTTCTTCTGCTGCCCGTTCTGCTTCCTTTCCTTTTCCTCTTGGGTTCGATGGCTCGTTGAATGTTTTCTTCAACTTCAAATTGGATAAAACTTCTTGGATGGATCCGAGTGTTGCTGATGAGCTTGACGTGTTTCCTACTTCGTTCGGAGCTGATAAATCTTCCATGGTACGTGCTGGATAAACTCGAGTTTTGGGAGAATCGCTTGGCAGAGCTAGTCGAAACAAGCGAGCCCACAGGAAGTGGAGAGGGGATAAAGGTATTGATATCGATATGATGGGATACGATGTTCCAAGAAATTCTCACCCACCTTCTTCATCTTCTTCCTCGTAGGCGTTTGATGAGCTCGAGTGATCATCCTCGTCCGACCGGGCAGGGTCGAATGGAGCTCGACTGGAGCTCATCGTAGTCAGCAGGTTTGTCAAACTGTTGGTTCTAGTTGTTGTTGTTGTTTTTTTTTTTTTTTTTTTTTTTTTTTTTTTTTTTTTTTTTGGTAGAAGTATTGATCCGAAACAGTCGTCAAGTTTGAAAGTAGTTAGAGAGGGAAGAAATCGAATCGAAGATAGATACCAAACCAGGTAGGTACGGGTGGAGCGATTGAGATAAGTCGAAAGATGATAGTCCATGAGAGGGACTCCAGGAGACTTGCCCATGACAACTGAACAAGCAGTCTATTCGTTTCTTCTCGAGAATCCATTGTCCTTGTTTTTTTTTCTTTTTCTCAAAACTCTTGCGATACAGAATCGAGTATTTATTTTTATTTATTTACGTACAACTCAGCCCTCAAACAGCTCAACCCAAGCTCATGTTTCAGAATGGCAACAGCACCCCTCCCCTCTCCATCATCCCATCATTAGCTCCTTCCAGTGCGCACTAGAGTCATCTGACCAGAATCTAATACTTTCTGCTCAGAGGGGTGGCCAAGTTGGTGACACGCGTTAGAAAAGGACCCAAGTATAGCAACCACAACTCAAACTACAACTTAGATGTTCACGAGATAAGAATATATGATGCATGCATGTGACCAACCTTTTTTTTATTAAAAAAAAAAAAAAAAAAAAAACTGGATTTTGCATTTCGTATAGATATGTGTATGTATATGACTCTTCGCGGTAAACCTGTCCATTGGGCCTAAAATTTTTTGAGGAAACAGCTTAAACGGGAAAGAGGGACAGCCGAGAGGAAATTAAAAAAAAAAAAAAAAAATCCCAAATCTAGGGTGTCCCGGTACCGGTCCCGGGTTTTCTGTCTGTTTCCTCCAAAAGAGACGGATGGGTGCAGGTTTTGAGTTCACCTTGCCTAATATGACCTATCCCCCATCAATCCAGCACATCAACACCAACAACTTTGCTGATTCCCCTCAAATTGTTGAATTCATCATTCTCACTCAACAATTCATCAAGGTACTTTTTTTTTTTTTTTTTTGGGTTTTTTTTAAAAAAAAAAAAAATTGTTAGTCAGAATTATTGCCTGTCCGCTTCTGTGGGGAAGTGGATAGACAAGCCAGGAGAATTAGCAAACAATGCAGGCAGTGCAACAAGAAATTTGGGCCAAGTGGCCAGTTGATGCAAAGAATGTAATAAGAGAATCTGGGAAGGTGGACTTTCCAGTGGGAAATGTTGGCAGAAATTTGGGCTGGAAGACAGTTTTCCTGGAAAAATTTGATAGTTTTTTGTTTTTGGTAAAATTCATAGCTACCATCCCAATAGGGTGTATCAAAGTTAAGCAAACCCGCCATTTTTTAATGGTAGTTTTCAACCCAAATCCGCCATTTCAAACCTGCCATTAAAAATCAAAAAAAAAAAACCCACTTATTTCACATCAGACGTCTCAAAGTTACCTCAAAATAAATGGGTTTTTTCAAGTAAAGTATATAAAGGCTTTCACTGGCTCAACCATGCATCATTCCACATCATCACCCCTGGTTTCAACCTCCGGCCTCATTGGAAAAATTCTACCTCCAACCTCATCAGAAAAATTTGATTTTCATTGCTCTCATCACTTCATCACTCTCATCTCTTTCTATCCTCTTCACTTCATCACTCTCATCCTCTCATCACTTCATCACTCTCACCTTGCTTCATCACTCTCACCTTGCTTCATCACTCTCATCACTTTGTTGCTTTCATCACATCCATCCTCTCATTGCTTCCGCTTTCATCACATCCAACCTCTCATCCCTTCCACTTTCATCACATCCAACCTCTCATTTCTTCATCACTTCATCCCCCCTTTCATCACATCCTAACTCTCATTGCTTCATTGCTTCATTTCTTCATCCCTGCTTTCATCACATTGCTTCATCACTTTATTGCTTCATCCCTTCATCCCTCTTACTCTTTTTAAATAGCCCCTCAGCAAACCTCCCCCCACATGTCCACTCAACCAAAGCAAACATCCCCCAGCAACTCAACATCCAAAACCCCCCCCCCCATAAAATTTCAAAAGCTCAAGTCAGCTCAAGAGAGCTGATCACATCATCCTTGTAAACTGGCTCAAAATTCCATCCAACTATGATGCTTGCTTTGGATCCAACAATGAAAAATGAGTGGGCCAACCTCCATTCTCTAAGGTAAATGGTTATCTCCTGATGTCCAATGAACTCAAGAATAAAACCAAAGTTAAGCTGGATCTTTCATCCAAACAGATGCAGGAGTAATTCAAGAACTATCAATCCAAACATTGCCCCTTTAGCCAATGCTGACAATCCCTATTCTTTCCCTGTCTCTGTATGTTTCCCAAATTATCTCCTCCCAACCACATACTACATTTAGGGTGAGGATAAAGAAGGGATTCAATCAATTGTATAATGTTTTGAGGGTTCTAGGCCCTATTCTTTCCACATCTCTGTATGTTTGTCAAATCATCTCCCATATTGTTCCCTCCCAACCATATACTTTGACTGGGGTGAGGATCAAGAAGGGACTCAATTCATTGTAGAAAATTTTGAGGGTTGAAAGCCCTATTCTTTTGACATCTTGATGTTTGTCAAATCATCTCCTCCCATCTAATTCCCTCCAAACCATATACTTTGATTGGGGTGAGGATCAAGAAGGGATCCAATTCAATGTATAAAATTTTGAGGGTTGCAAGCCCTATTCTATCCATGTCTCTGTATGTTTCTCAAATCATCTACTCCCATCTTGTTCCCTCCCAAGCACCTGCTGCACATGGGGTGAGGATCAATAAGGGATTCAATTTTTGGTATAACATTTTGAGGGCAGTGGCAGAGTTATAAGCCAAAGTTTCATTACACACCATGGGATTTGAACCCATGACCTCAACATTGATGAGTGATGCTTTAAAAACCAAGCTAAGTGTGCCATTGCCAGATCAGCCAATATGCCTGTCCAAATTCTCAGCCTCATCAGATAATAACCCCCATCCCACATTGATCATCTCAGCTCACATTATGCTCATCACACACTTGAATCAATGCCAACTTTGTTTACTCTCCTTATCACTCTACCCATTCCTCTGCCCCCCCCCCCCTGGGAAACATGTGGTCTGTCTCTTTTCACAGCTACTCATCACCTTGTCAACACTTGGCCCATCAATTGGTCAAAGGCGGGGGCTGGTTGATTGGCTCATTGGTTGGTCAAAGGGGGGGGGCTGGTCAATTGGCCCCCTGATTGATCAAAGGGGGGGGGGCAGTCAATTGTCCCCCTGATTGATCAAAGGGGGGGGGGTGGTTGATTGGCCCATTGGTTGGTCAAGGGGGGGGGGGGTTGATTTGCCTCCTGATTGATCAAAGGGGGGGAGGACTGGTTGATTGGCCCATTGATGGGTCAACAGGAGTGGGGGGCTGGTTGATTGTCCCATTGGTTGGTCAAAGGGGGGTGGGGGGTTGATTGGCCCCCTGATTGATCAAAGGGGGGGACAGTCAATTGGCCCCCTGGTTGATTGAAGGGGGGGGGAGGTCAATTGGCCCATCAATTGGTTGAAGGAGGGGGGCAGGGATCCACTGGTTGAAGGGAGGGGGGGTTGTTGAGGATGGGGGGAGGGGTTGCTTGGGTGGTGGCTGTGGATGGAGGGGGTGCGGTGGGGAGGGGGGGGTTTGGTGTGACAACAAAGAGGGAGGAAGCAAGGGCAGAGTGGTTAGCACAAGTGTAACAAGGGGGGGGGGTGGATTGAGAGGGAGGGGGGAGGGCATACCAGGGTGGGCTGGAAACAAAGATGGGAGAGGAAAGGGGGAGTTTTAGCAAGGAAATCAAAAAGGCAGTTGAGATAAGGAGACTGACCTGGAGATGGAGACAGTGATGGTGGGTTGGTGGGTGTACTGATTGGTTGAGACCAATGAGTGGATGAGGAGGAGAAGGCTGAGTGGTGGAGTCCAATGAATGGGAGATGAGGAGGAGGAGCATGGTGTAGGGGGTGACTGGGGTCCACTTGTGGGTCACTGAAAAGATTAATTTTCTGACCTAGTAGAAGATCTCCAAGGCTTGAGGGTGAGAAGGATGTGGAGGTGTGGATGGGTGTTTTGCATGTGATGGATGGTGGATGGATGATAATGGCGGGTTTGATATTTGTCACCCGCCATTTCCATGAAACATGCCATTTTGAAATACACCAGTCAGGGGGTATGTGTATTTCAGAAACCCACCATTTTTAATGGGGGGTTTTGCAAAAAAAAAAGGCAGGTTTCTAATGGCGGATTTTCTAACTTTGATACGCCCTAATGGGCCAAATGACTGTTGCTCCCACAAAGTCTTTTGGATAATATTTGGACAGGAAAAAGTGGATGTGTCACATTTCTGTCACAACTGCTCTGGCATGCAAGAAGCAGGCTGGCGCAGGTACTACTACTCATAGAACTCAAGGATGGTTGATTGGAATTTCAATGAAGAAGGTGACAGGAGGATTAAAATTGATGAATAAATGGCAGGGGGGAATGAAGCAGTCCAGGAGGAGGTTTTTGAATATGGAGTTGTTGAATCCTATAAGAGTAAAACCAGGGAGGGGCAAGGTGATGTGAGTTTTGAAGGCTGTTAAAAGGTTGTCTTGAAATGAGATGACACCTACTGAGGAACTAAAATTGACCAGGAAGCCTTTGAAGGATGTTTAAAAATAGGCATTCTGAGTCAATCTGGAGCCCAGAGGACCTGAATCTGGCTATAGCCTTTTAAATATCAGCTATGAACTGGTGTGTGTTATGGAAGCTTACATTGTGGAGGTTGTTATAGGCAACATTTTTTGTGTGGCTACTGTTGCCAGAAAACTTTTTCTTCATTTGATTCCACAAGATGTATCCTACCCCCTTCTCTTCTGGTTTGAGTATTTTGGCAAAATAACCAAGCAGGGCCTTGTTGATGCACCAGATTAGGAGGTGGTAGCCTTTGGGCTCCATCTTGGTGCTTTTCTTTTTTGGGTATCCATTTTTTATACCAAGGCAACTAATTTTGTCAATCTTGCTTTTAATTAGCATTGACCAAACAACATAATTGTTGATGTTAAGCAACACCTGTGAGCCAAAACTGTAGGAAAAGCTTTTCCCATCAGCCATATTACAAGTATCCTTGTTTTTTGAATACTGTAAAAAAAACTATGATGGAATTGACTTGGAAGCTGATTTGTGTTTTCAGTTCTCTAAGGTACTTTTATTTGTTGCACCATGACAGAAATATGACTTGTTCTGTAAAACAACCTAAAATGTTATCAATTCTTGTTTGATGTGGTGGTATCTGTTCCTACCAACTGATTTTTGGGTTGGGCTTCTTGGTACTAAATCTGAGTCTTGAAATTAAGGTGCTGGTGATGGGAGTTTGTGACTTGGTACTGGTAATGTATTGCAATTATCAATTTTAGACAGTAAAGATTGTTCATAGTGATGGTTTAAAAACAATAGCAATAACAATAGATATTTATATGATGATTAAACTAATTTATAATGTGAAAAAAAACTTGGTTATGGGTAGATGGATCCCTTAAATACTGGTGGGATTCCATCTTTGCCATCAGTTACAACATTTCAGTTTTATTTTCATACATATTACAACAATGGATGTGACTTTTTTTTTGATGCTTTTGTAAATATTAAGATGTATCTTTATTTTCTTTGGTGTCACACATGGCAGTGCAATGAACTTGAAATCTTAATTTTAATTTATGGTCCTTTCTCTTTTATTTTTCATCCACTTTTGATACAAATTTCTTTTCTTAGCCATGTGGAACCTTTCAGCTTTAAATACATAGTTTTTTCTATTGATTTTTCTCTTATGCATTTTGTGCTTCAGTAATAGATGCCTCACACCTATCCTTTTTCTCTACTTTTCTTCAAAAGAGCTATTTTCCTTCTCCTCTGCTTGATCTACTGGACTGAAACTATGTTTCTGCAGCATTCCTGTGTTTTTCTCAAAAAACTTAGCTTTTGAATAATTTCTCTATTACTCAACATATTTTGGTAATTCTTTTTTCTATAATTATCTAAATAATATCCTCTTTCCTTTTTTACAGGAGCTAATTTAATTTAAACAATATTTTCACATGTATTTCCCTCAACAGGGATTACATCCTAAACAACAGGCTCTTTGGATCTTGACCTAATTTGGATCCTGCTTGGACTTGGGTTGTTTAATCTGGATTAGTTGATAAATCCACTTCAAAAGCTTGTAAATTTCACACATTTAAATGTTTTTTTCCATATTCAAACCTCTGTAATTCTTGAAATAATTCATTGAAACATATAATTCTGTCCTTGTCCTCAGAGATTTTTTCATCAAAATTTGAATCTTAAGTTGCATCTTAAATACTCATCATATAAATTATTTATATATATTGGCAAATAATAAATTGGTACATGAGAAAAAATTCAATTTTGTTGACATGTGTTCCTTACTTTATTCTTTTTTTATGTCATACGCTCTAGACATACTTTAAACATATACAATTTCAGCTTGTCATTTGGATAAATAATGTTGTACACCTAACTGGTGCATAATCTCATTTTTATTTTTTCTGTTCCATTTTCTTTCTTCATTCTTTACTTGAGTTCTGTCTATCTAGTAAACCTATTTTCTGCCTCTCTATTTTTACTGTGCTCTCGCATTGCACAATCTTGTTCTATATCATCACTGGTCTAGACACTTCATCTATCAACTTGCCCAACAATGGCATTCTTGATTCCACTACACAAATCAAGGGAACTTCTTCATCAGATCAACCAACTAGTCATATCACTGATACTCAAGTCAAAACCACCTAAATCAATCCTTCAAAAAAAAGACAGTCCATCCCTTACACTTTTGAACTGATTCTCTTAGGCAGCCAGCTCAATCATTGTAACAAACTATGCTTCAACTCATCAATCAATGAGAGCTTAAATAGCCCTCATGCAGATCTTTCAAGGCGCTTTATTCTGAACATTTGACATATCTGACTGGGCTTGTCTCTTTCTATTCTTCCTGATTGAATCTTTCCTTTCCTGAATCTCAAACCTCATCAATGTTGAAATTCCTCAATCTAGCCAGAATCTTGGCTTGTTTCTTTGATTATCTTCACCACATTTTCTGAACTTTTACTACACTCATTACTTACTATGATTTTTCTATTGAGATAAATTTCAGTCTGGTCTTGGTGACCAATCCAAATTTTCTCAAACTTCAATCATTGAAGAAAAGAATTTAAAGGACATACTATAAGAAAATTTTTACAGTTCAATAAAAGGTAGAAGTTTTCAAACTGAAATAACTGAATCTTTATGCAGGAAAAATTGACTTTTAAGGAGGAAAGGAATTCCAATGTAAAAATTATAATTAAAAATTAATAAATTGTTTAATTTTTTGGTGGCACTGGATAAAATACAAATGGCTTTGAGGCCACAGTGAGTTATTTTCTCATTCAATTTATCCAGAGATTCCGGCAATAAAATCAAGTTCTTGAGTTTTTTTTTGGAATTTTTAATGGCCCTTTCATGGATTTTGAAAAAAAAAAATTGAAAAATAAGCCAGAGGAAGTACTAATGAACCTTTCTAAGTAAACACTTGATCCTTTTATTCAGAAGGTTCTGGTTTTCTGAAAATGGATTTTTTTTAAAAATTTGTTGAAATACTTTAGCAAAAATTTCAAAAACTAAATAAAAAAATAGATAAAACAATGAAAAATTGATTTCTCTCAATAAAAATTTAAATTTCCAGTTAGATGTAAAAATTTTTTTACTAAAAATTATAAAAAATACAAAAATGCTATGTATAAATATTTGAAGGGGGTAATTCAAATGATTTTATATTATCCAACAAAAAAGTGCTTGAGTAAGATAATAGTAATAAAAAAATCAGAAATTGATTTCTTAGGATAAAAATTAACATTTCTGATGCAGTTTGAATTAAATTTAACCACATATTGAAAAAATAAAAAAATCATTAAGATTGAAATAGGGTGTTGAGTTTTTCACACCCCCAAACCTTGAAATCACGTGGTTTTGATGTTGCCACATTGTCCCCCAATGTCCCTGATGCATGCAGTAAACCTGGAAAAAACAAGGTTTTGGGGGGTTTTCAAAAAAAAATAATAGAGGATAGAAAAGCATCTAAAACCCCTTGAAAATAAGTTTGACAAATTTTGGCCATTCTTAAGACCTTCAAAATCGCCCTCAAAAAACTGGAACAAAAAACGCTCCACCTCTCAAATCTTTTCACATTTTGAATTTTTTTTCCTTGAGTATTTTGAGGAATATAAAGAGACAAAAATTTTCAAACATGGCAGGCCATTAAATTATAATTTTTTCAGAATTTTAGTACTTTGTTTTCCGGCCAGAAAGTGGGATTTACATAAAAAATAAAAAATTATTTTCAATTTTTTTTTTTTGTTATTTTTCCATCAGGTTTTCCAAATTTCAAGTTTTCATTCTTTTAGTGAGAATTTCAAAGGGCCCAAAAGAGTTATCTGGGTATTTTTATTAGCTTATCCTTTCCCAAAGAATTCATGATCAAAAACACAAAAGTTGTGTTTTTTCCTCTAAATCAATGAGTAAAAAAGATGTGAAAAATTGAGAAAAAAAAAACAGACAAATAACTCAATCAACATCAATTTTTACTACTTGATTATTTTTAATACCAGTAAAAAAATCTTCAAACCAAGTTCCAAGTTATTATGAATCAAATCTTCCATTTTTTGTGATTCCTTGCTAGCAAAAGCCTTCCAAAGGGGATCTAATTGGGGAGCTGGCCACAGTTCAGAATTTTAGTGGAAACAAACTATGTGCTGAGAATCTTCCAAAATACTTAAAAATATGGGAGATGTTTGAGAATTATAAGTTGGAGGGGAATTGAGGGGAAAATATGTTGATTGGATCAACTTAGATAAAATTACCACTGGCCTTTTGTATGTATCTGCAAGCAGGAAACCATGGCAAGGGGATTTCATCCAGTAACTTTGAGTGGCAGATCCAGAAGTGTGGTTGAGATTCTTTCTTGCTTTTCAAAACTTTTCATCCCAAACTTGATCCATGAAGTTTTCATCCTTGAAGAGAGAGTTTTATTCCATTTACTTGATCATTTCCTGACGTATTGAACCCCAGTATTCAGATTTAGGGACCAAAGTAACTATACTGATCTAAACCCACATTTCCCATCACCCATCACATCTTGAAAATGTGAAATTTGTGGTACGGCTGTCTTTGGGAAGATTAAATTTTTCTATGGATACAAAGGAAAAAAAGATGAGTATTATTTCAGATGAAATGAAAAAAAAAATCATACTGACTTTATCAATAGCCACCACTTCAAAATTATCAGAAGATGAAAAAGAAAATTTTGTGACCTTCATCCCAAAAAACAAGGGTTTAATAAATGAACCATAAAGCAAGATTAATTCAGAAATTTATTCACCTTTTCTGTTTCAGAGGTGGTGGCTGTGGGAGCAAAGATTGGATTCCCCAGGGGCCTATAAGCATCTTCATCTTCATCTTGTTGTTTTCTTCTCTTGATCTTCTTCAAATTCCCAGGACTCAAATTTTGTGAAACAACCCTCTTTTTGATGATGGTTCCTGACCTCTGAGTGACAAATTAAAATATGAAAATCAATGGAAACTAGAAAAACAATCCTGATCCCCCCAACCAAAAATAAAATTACCAACTTTCTTCATTATATCCAATTCTTCAAGATCGTTGAGTTCTTCTCCACTCAATTCCTATTCTTTTATAAAATAATCCTGTTTGAAATGCAATGTGAGCCTAATTATAAAAAAAAACACCTCTTCCTCTGATTCCTGTTTTTTTTTTTCCCTTGGCCTTTTCATGGTCTTCCTTTCCTTTCTCTTTCCTCAGAGTCTGAAATTGCAAAAAACCAATTTCCAACCATATTCTGTTAAAATCATTCCAACAGAACGGGATAAAAAACCAAAAAAAGGCAAAAATAACAATTGAATTCACCACTTGGTGCTTCCTTGGTCTTCCTCTTCTCTTAGGTACTTCAACATATTCACATCCAGATGGATCCCTCTCAGATGAATGCTGAGAATTCAAAACAAGGTCCAAAAGATATGAAAAAAATATGTGTGTTTTATTTGAAGTGCATTGTGAAACTTTAAACTCAGTTTGTCCATAAAAGGAATCAAAATAGTATCAGAAATTGCTTCAAAACACACCCCAAAACAGACCAATCCCATTATTGCTGTCAATGCATCAATTTTTTGTAGGTAAACAATTGATCCTAAAAATCCCTACATAATATTTTTTGGCCCTTTTCAATGCTTAATAAAAGAATGAAAACTGAAAATTTGGAAAATCCCATGGAAAAATAACAAAAAAAAAAAAGAATTGAAAATAATGTCTTATTTTTTATGTAAATCCAATTTTATGGCAGGAGAATGAAGTACTCAAGTTTTGGAAAAATTATAATTGAATTGCCTGCCATATTTTGAAAAAAAGTTTTCTGTTAAGATTTCTCAAAATAATCAAGGAAAAAAAAAATTCAAAATGTGAAAAGATTTGAGAGGTGGAGCGTTTTTTTTTCAGTTTTTTGAGGGCAATTTTGAAGGCCTTAAAAATGGCCAAAATTTGTCAAAGTTATTTTACATGGGTTTGAGATGCCTTTCTATCACCTAGTATTTTTTTTATTTTGACAAACCCCAAAAAATGTGTTTTTTCCAGGTTTACCGTGTGCATGAGGTATGATGGGGGACGTTGTGACAACGTCAAAACCACGTGATTTCAATTTATGAAAAAATGAAAAACTAAACAACCATAGAAATATTTCAAGATAGATTTAAATCTATAGAATTGCACACACAATTAGTTTTTATAATTCAATAGCAATTTCTAGTATTTTTTCATTATTTATTATTTTTGGTAGAAGGGTTTTCAAATCCAATTAGGATTATCAATATCTATTCAAATAAATAATTTTTAATTTATTATTATAATAATCATATTAATTAATTATTTTTTTTTCTGAAATTTAAAATTAAATTAATTAATTAATTTTTTCTTGTATTATTCAAAAATACTAGAATTCCCCTCATAAAATAGGTATATATAGCATCTTTTGAATCTTTTTTCAATTCTTTGTATAAAATTATTTACATACCACTGGAAATATCAATTTTTATTCAACAAAAAGAGTTTTTTCTATTTGATATTTATATTTTTATACTTGATGGAGTTTTTTTTTGAATAAGGAAAGAAATTTTCATTCCCCTCATAGAAGGAGTATATGTAGCCTTTTTCTATGTTTGTTTACTTTGGTACAAAGGTATTTACATTCCACTGAAAATATTTTTTTTTGTTGAAGAATGTTAATTTTTTTCATTTTTCCTCTTTTTCTTACATTAGAAAGTTTCATTTTTAAATATGAGCTTAGATTTGAATTCTTTGGAAAAAAAAATAAGAAATTCATTGTATTTTTGGATGTTAAATTAACTTAAGTGATGTCCATATTTTCATTCTCCAAAAGTTTCTCCCCCCCACACACACAGATCTCACATGAGGTCTTGAGACCTTATTTGAGCCCCCCAAGGCCTCAATCAATGTTTGATGGCCTCAAGTAATGTTTCACAGCCTCCATAGGCCCAAAATATCCTGAAGAAGGGGTTTTTCCCACTCCAAGTGCCCCTTTGAAACTTAAAATGGCTATTTTCCCACCCCAGGGATCCTGTTGAAAATTCAAAGGCTTGAACATGCATTAAAATGGCTTATTTTCTCACCCCAGGCATCCCTTTAAACCTTAAAAAGCTGAACTAAACCTTAAATGTCTGTATTCACACTTTTTTTGTATTGGCACAAAAGATTTATATGCCTTCCTGGAGTGGGAAAATACACCAAAGGATTCAATTTACCAAAAAGAAAAATGATTTATTCATGCCTTGCTTCAAAGATATGTGTAAATTGAGAATATAAATTACTAAAACCACACCTTCCTTTGAAGAAATGCATGGTTCCATCAAAAGAAAACTATACTTATGATACCCCCTTCACAAAAGGGATGGATTTAGGAAATATGAAGGTGTGAGGAAATCCTGGGACTTATCTCAGTTCAGATATCAATGATTGAATTGGTTATTTACCCGCCAGAAACTTGCAAGTGAGTTTTGATGTCTGGTTGTAAATGATACTGAGATTTGTATGAACAGTATCAGAATATCATTAAATGTGAGTAATTGAAATTTTCAAGTTTTGAATTCCTGATTCTTATAAAGACACTAAATAATATTCTTGAGGCTCCTTAATCATTTTATGAACTGGATGGGTTTATGGATCATGTCATGGGTGTTGATTGTGATCATGGAATTTAATTTTGAATTTTAAAACTCCCAATTTTTTGATGACTACCAGACAATCTAAAAGGATGATTTATTTTCTTGGCAGTGAAAAGTTTACTTGAATCCAAACTGGTTGTAGTGGAAATTTGATTCTTCCATTTGAACTGGATTTATCTTCCCCCTATTTATCAGATTGGTTTGTGTATATTTGCTGCTTTACATTGGAAACTCTGGAAGAAATGGCATACCCATATGTTTTAGACCAACTTTGGATGTCTCTAGAAGCTCATACTTTTGATTATATGATAATTCACAAGCAGAAGCCAATTGGAGACATTCAGGGGACCCATTTGAATAATAACAGGTAGGAGCTGGAGAAGCTGGAGAATCTACTGAAAAGTGGGTAGATGTTTTATAAGGAGATGAGATGAAATGTTGAAAATTGCACAAATTTTTGAAAAAGAGTAATATTTTTGTGTTTTTGATAAACTATTTTTTTTTCAAAAGGATTTATATAGTGAGAATAAATGTTTTAGTTAATTTTTTGGGGTTTTAGTGAGGGATGATGAGTGGTGGTGAGTGGGGTTGAGTGGTGTTGAGTTTTGAGTGGTTTTGAGTGTTGAGTGGTGTTGAGTGTTGAGTGATGTTGATTGGTGTTGAGTGGTCTTGAGTGGTGTTGAGTGGTGGTTAGTGGTGTATATTAGTGATGAGTATTTTTGAGATCTTTTTAGTAGTTATGAGCAGTGTTGATTGGTTTTTTGTGGGGTTGAGTAAGTAATGTTCAGTTTTGTGTTGGATGATGCTGGATTGTATGGTAAGTGCTGAGTGGGAAGAGAAATGTGAGGTTATGGTTGATGAGAGGATTTCTTGACTTAAAGAGGTGAGGAGGGGGCACAAAATCATTTATAATCAAATTTTATATTATTCAAATTATGGAAAATAAGTCAAAAATGTGAACCAAACCCAGAAAGGGGTTTGATTGATGAATGTGAGGCTAGATTTTTGAGGAGCAAAAACTGCTCCAAAAATTCAAAAAGAAATTATATATACATATTTTAGAAATTTGAACATCCTCATATTAGCATATTCCTGCAAACATTTTGAAATATTAGTGTATAGAGGGTCCAAAAAATTGTTCATAAGGGTCCCCAAAAAGCCCTTCATGATTTTACTTTTGAGTTTAAGGCAGAACTTTGAGAGGTAAAATACCCTCAAAAAACCCCCAAACTATACTTTGTGATTTTTTTTATGTTTATTACAAAAATCCCATCTTCAAATGATCAAAAACCCTACAGCAAAGCGTTGAAAAGCACTTCCCAAATAATATCTTCTCTTGTGGCTTTTTTGACTTGTGCTAAATTTTTGAGAGGAAAAAAAAATGGGAACAATCCCCACCAAAACAATTTCCAAGCTCTTTGATTTACTGGGTAAAAAAGGGGGGCAGCATCAAAGATTGAAAAAGATTCAAATAAAAACCTTCAAAATAAGGGTTAAAAATTCAGAGAAACCACCCATTTTTCTTTTCTTCATTTCTTTTTGGAGGAATATTCAAGCAGATGAAAATCACACAAACCCTCTGATAAATATTTTTTAAGGGTTTTTTAAGGCCCTTCTACATTACTTTGTAATTGAATATGCAAAATTTCAAGTGTTCAAAAAAACTGTGTGGGTTTTAGGGTTTTGGCATGAGAGGATTTTGTCTGTACAATTTAAAAAACACATGATTCTAAGGATTTGGGGTATGGATCAAAAAATAATTATTTATAAGAACAAAAAAATAAAAATAATAAAAAATCCAATAAAGCAAAGATACACACAAGAATAAAAAATAAAATCCATAAAATAAGATGAAAAGAGATTAGAGGACACCCAGATCATCAACAAAGGATAGCCTGGATGCCTCCCCACAAAGCAGTGAGAGTCAGCTTGAAGTAGTGGAGCCACACCCAAAGGTGATTTAAATTGCTTCAAGCACCATGAAAGCCATCCAAACCATGGATGGCTTGGATGGAAGCCACAGCCATTAAAACTGCAAAACCACTGAGTGCCTTTGGATTTTGATGACTTCAAGGGTCTTCAATTCTTTCAAAGTTGTCAAGCAGGGCCTGGAGGGCTCATTGGAGAGCCCTGTGTCCCTGCTGCCCCCCCCCCACTTTCCCATGGAAATCAGGAGTGTGGGTACAACTTTATGATGATTATTTTTCTCAATTCAGATAAGGTTTCACACCTTTCTTGGGTGTGAAGACATACCCAAAGACATGAATCAATTTCTTTCTTTATTCATTTTTTTGATTGATTCATGCCATTTAGGATTTTTTTTTTTTGAATCAAAATGGCATGGATTTGATGACTTTGAAAGGTATGAGATTATTATCTTGGGCCAGCAAGTAAGTACAAATCAATCCCAAAGCTTGTCAATTGATTCACAGAAAAGCCAGAAGAAGGGAAAAAAAAGAAGATAAGTTGACACCATTTCCGGCCCCTCCCCTCCTCCCACTCATTCCCTTTTTTTTTTTGAATAATATAAATAAATAAATAAACTTGTAAACTTATTAATCCAAAAGACATTACTAAAGATTCTTGACCTTCTTTCTCCAGTCATACAATTAGTTCTTTTTTTTTTAAAAAAAAAAAAAAATCTACACAAGTGTTGATTACCTGACTTAGTTAGTCACCAAGTCCCAACACTTGTGTTCATCCAGCTCTAGTTACGTACATCTGTATGCGTAGTGCACTGGCACTCGATTGAACTCATCAGCAATCACAATCCATGCATGGTTCTGTGCGGGCATCTGTGGTACTTGAGCCTCATAATTTACTATCACCACCTTCGATCCACTTCATCACCCGTATTGAACATCATTCGGTCTAATTGGACGCTTCCCCCTCCCCACCGTCTGTCATCATATGCTATACATCACATCGTCTGGTGATCCATCGGACTCGTCATGTCATGGTCTGTGAAGATCAACCGATCTCATCTTAGCGGCTTGCGCAGACATCTTGAATCACGATTCCCCACCAGATCCGAGCCGTCCAATCTAATGGGATGGTTCGGATTTCTACCTGCCCTCCAGTCAAGGCTGTTCACTTAGTTGAATAACCTTAAAGGGCCTTTCTCCACTCTCGAAGGCCTCTAAGGCAGCTCACAGCTTGATGATGACCAGCTCTTCGTCTTTTTCGTATGCGGAGTGGGGGGACACAGGATCACATGACCTGGGTTAAAATGCAGTCAAAATACGTCTGGGATTAAGAAATGTCGAGAGTCATAGATTCATGCAGCGAGATGCGAGGTATAGATCGTTGCAAAGGGATCAAACTTAAAACGTCAGATCATTCTCAAGACAAGGATTAGGAGGTGTAAAAGTGTCAACAAAAACAAAGCAAAGGGGCAAAAGAAATGCAATCTCGTTCGTCGAATCATCCTATCCATGGTCAGCCAGATGTGGGTCAAGTTATGCAAACACCTTTCGCTTTTCTAGCTCACTATCCTGTATCATCGACTTCATCACTTCCTTCCTCGTATTCCTTTCAGTTTCTTGCTCCTTACGACCCGCATACTTGAGGGCGGCCTCCGCTTTTTGTTCCTTTAGTATCTGGACAGGTGGTACGAAATCTGTAGGAGGGAAACCGTAATTTTTTTCAATTTTTTATTCATCGGAGGAAGAAGGAACGCGCCAGGTCAGAGAGTAAAGACAAGTGAACAGGAATCTCGATTGGTGAAAACTTTGACTGAGGAAAGCTGAGACCCACCCTTGTTTTCCCAAAGGCATGGCCCCGAGAAACTACCTTCGAATAGTTTGATTGGCGTTAAAACGAACCGAGGGCCGATTTCCGTCAAACTTAGATCCTGGTCAGGGGCTTTTTTCTTGTTGTTGGTTGCGGGATCCAGGGTGGATTTTTGAAGGATCTGCGCCAGGGGGGTATGGTTAAGAGACCAGAGTAAATTGGCGTAGCTCATATACAGGGAACAACCAAACCGAAAGATGCGAGAGAGAGAGAGAGAGAGACTAACCTGGTAGTTTCGAAACCAAATCTTTCCGTCGATTATTGAAAAACTGATCACATGGTCAACAAATGGTTTGGCCTTTCGAGCCGTCTTTGGGACTGCAAATACCTGAGGAGAGCGATCCAGTCATCAGAGTGAATTGACCAAGCGCAGATTATTTGAAGTCGGATAAATCGTGTAGTTTCGTAGCAACAGAGATCCAGGTAAGCAACACACGTTTGTTAGAATCTCCTTACAGACTTTCCAGTGAGGTTGATCGTCGAACTCCATTCCAAAATTGACGATCGGCCGAGAACCTTTCAAGCAGTTTCCTTTAAATGATAGTAAAACATGGAGGTATCGTCAAGACCAGAGGGGGAGAGGAGGGGGAGTAAAATAAATGAATAAAAAATCATGATTCTTACCGGTCATTTTCATCTCATCCATCGTGTGAATATTGACAACATGAAAACGGATCGAAGGACCGTTCGGACACCTTGAGGCCCAGAGATAAAGATCGGAGTGACGTCGGCATTCAAAGTATAAGGCGTGATTGCATGAATTGAGGTCCGCAAGTTCATTGATCGAAGGTAGTGCATGCTTCGAGTCAAGCTTAGCGTCTAGAGCGTTTTATCCAACGTTCAAGAAAAATCAATTCAAGCGGCCATTAGTAATTTGAAGGATCCGTTGATCTAGGATGAATCGAGCGATCGATGGGATGCGTCCGACCTACCCTTTTTACCATGGGTGACCAGATTGGTCAAATCGTTCATGAGATGGCGCATCCTAAACGTGATTCCTCGGGAAGATAGGATCAAGACTTTCGATTTATAAGGTTTTGAATTCGTAGAACCTTCAGGTTTAGTTTCTTCGTTTCTTTCATCCAATTTCCGTTTCTTATTATTATTAGGAGTCAGTGAGGATGCCAATCCAGTCGCCAGAACCGATCGAGGAGTCATTGGAGCAGATGGATCCGGGAGGATGGTTGCGAATCGAGACTAGATTGAAGTAGCAGATGTTCTAGTGATTCGATGGTCTTCGTGTTGAGTATCCGAGTAAATGTGATAATAATCTATCCTGATCGGATATCCTCTTTAATTGATGGAATTGGAATTCAGAAATTGGCAGTCGAATTCGAATCGGGTGAAATTTAAATTTGGGAGATGGGTTGTTTATTGCATAGCCGCGTATGCAAAGTCCGACTTGGTCGCTGGGGGCAACCCAAGACTCCCGCAGAGCTTGACAAAGCCCTGAGCAGGAGGCCAAAGGCATGGCACGATGACCATCGACTGATCAAGATGGTTTGGCGCTGGTAGGGTGGATATATTTTTTTTCATTGGACTCCTGCTCAAATTGCGGGCATTTTGCTTTTTTGCATATGAGTGTCACGACTGTTCCTTCTCTAAATAATACTTGAGCTGGATTGTAAACATCCTTCAATCTGAAATAATCTCTCTAGACTTGCTTGAGCAAGCTAGTCGGTAATATGTTTGGATTCTGTGCCCTTTGAATCCTTTTAAAACAGATCACTTTTTTTCAGAAATAAACTGATCCATTTTCTTTGAAGGATCAAATTGTTGGGTCATCTGTTGTTTCAGAAAGGCATTTGCACTATTGACCCAATTATTATTAGCATATTGTTTTTCTATTCTATTTTGAGAATTTCAAATGTTGTTCTTTATGAGTAACTATTTTTTTTCATTCTGAAAAAGGAATAGGAAATGTTCAAAGGACTTTTTTTTTTAAAAAAAAAAAAAAAAAAAAAAAAAAAACAAGGAAAGAAAGTAATTTCAAATAAAATTGGAGAGAAGAAGTAAGTAGCAATTAAGATTGATCAGGTTTCTGAGGTTAATTCAAGTTAATTTAAATGAAAACTCTAAATCCAAGTAAGAAGAATTTTAAATAAGTTGAGATGATTCCCAAGAAATTCTATTTAGATCAGAATTTTATCCATTCCAGTTCATTAGATATTCTTGTCATCTTCTTTTGCAAAATTTTAAATCAGCATGGTCTCACCAGAAAGGATTGTACCAATTATTTAGGATTCAAAATAAGGGGAACAGAAAATTAGTTTGAATAAGTTAGGCTAAGCTTTGAAGTGGCTTGGGGATCAGCAGAGATTTTTTTTTAGGATGCTAATCAGGTTTTCAGGCTGGGATTGGTTTTGATGTAGATACTGTTTCAGAAAGCAATACAAGTGTGGTTCTTTGACAATATTAGGGGAATTTAGTGAAGAATCAAGAAAGGAAGAGGGGGAAGCAACCCAGAGTTCAAAGTGTTGAGTTTAGTTGGATCACTAAGTTGGTTGAAGCATCCAGGTAATTGCTTTGAGAAAAGGGGGGTGGAGGGGGGGGGGGAGAGAAGGAAAAGGGAAAGGAAAATGAAGAAGAGGCTGAGAAATTTGAGGAATCAACAGAGGATAATCCAGAGGAAGTCTTAGATTTTAGGATTGGGGACCTTGATTGAAGGAGAAGGAAGCAAAATTAAGGGTATGAGAGAAAGTATCAAAGGAGAAATATGCTTTCCTGAGGGAATTGGAATGGTAGATGTAAATACATAAAAAATACATATGGGGTCTGTAGCAGAATAAAAAGAGGTTGAACCTGACCCCTTGGCAGAGCTCAGGCTCAAGTATTTGGTGAATATGCTGATTGGGTAAAACTTCAACTTTGGCTTCAGGTGAAATAAGAGATTTTAGGGGAAATAGATAGGGTGAAATTTAAAAAATATTTCCAAAGCATATTTTGAGTAAATGAAGTATGGCATAAAGGGAAATTTGACAGAGATTGAATTAATGCTAAATAGAAGTTTTCCAGGGGATTTCAATTAAATGAGAATGGGTTTTCAAGGAATCTTGGATTTGAATTTAGACCTTTTTCAGTTTTATTAGGATATAACTTTGTACTTTCTTTGTGTGTATATTGTAGTTTCTTTAGATTTTAGATAGATATATTTATATTTATATGGGAATTTTTTTTTTGAAAAATAAGACATCAGTTGTTAAATATAATTATAAAAGAGAAATAAAATTAACCAGGGTAAAAAAAAGAGATGAAGTTAAGGTTCTAGAGATTAGGCTTAGAAGGGTAATATTTATGGAAGTACTTGATATCCTTGAGGAAGTTGGAAATTTTTTCATGGCTTTCCAACAGTTATCTCTTTTTCATTTTGATAACCAAGCACTTTGAAAATTTTCTGAATCTTTTCTTTTCAAAATCTTATATAAATCATTTGAATTACTCACAACTCAAGTTTATCTTCAACAGAGGTAGACTCAGGAAGTGGTTAAGCTTTTCCTGAGTATACATCCAGGACCAGATTGATGGGGGAGAAATTGAAGAAAATCTGAATTTATTCCAATTGGAGCAAAGATGAAGCTTTCAAATTTTTATGAGACTTCCTTGTGGATGGTGAATGGTCCTAGAAGTTTTTCATAAATTTTCTTGGAGTTTTTTGTGGTGAAAATATTGTACAAGTATAGCCATACTAGTTTCCCAGTTTTGAAAGGGGGAAAAGGGGTTTGATTCTTATCCAATAAATGTCTATAAACTCATACTTCAGTCTTGAGTTTTTCTTTAAGTTGAATTTTTATTTTGCTTAAAGGATAAAATTACTGAGAAGAGGATACTGGGGATTGATTTGAATAAATCCAAATCACTTATTCTAACCATGAACTTCTTTGGATGTAGTTTGGTGTGGGGAGGAGTGGAGGGAATTTTTTTATAAAAATTTGTAAAAGGGAAGTGAGTTTTTAGAATCCATCCTTTCTATAATTTGATTAAATTCAAATGTATTTCTCAATAATTTGGTTGACTTTTTCACTTTTAACATATGGATTGGGGTTATAATCTTTGGAGATATTATTTTTGAGGCCAAGGGGTTTAAAAGGTCTATTTAGAAAATTTATTCATAGAGAGATTTTCTGTTTTTATAAATACAAGTAGGAAGGCCATATTCAATGAAAAAAAATCTGAGTAAAATAAATTACACTTCTTTGAAATTTGAAGCAGTAGTTTTCTTGAAAAAAAGATTGATTTTGCAGAATAAAATCTAGAATAATCTATTCTTGAAGTGTCTATCTACAACAAAATATTATAGAATTAAAGAAGGAAACAAAGAGCGAGTTGGGAAATGGGGTGGATCTCAAAGAAATTCCAGGGAACTTCTAGTATAAAAAGGGTTTTAAGGAGGCAAAAATGTTTGTTTAACTATATTTATTTCATTGGAAGAATCAAGAATCCTTGAAAAAATCTTTGAAAACAATTTTCAATCATTTTAAAAAATAAATCCCTTACAATAATTTGAAACTTCTTATTGTAGCCAAAATATTCAGCATGATGTTTTTTTTTCCTTATTTCAAAGATCCAGAGTTCAACTTTGATTTTTACAGAAATAAGAAGTCTATTCTCCCATAAGTTCTGGAAAAATTTCAAAAATGATCAATGAATTATTCAATTGAAGGGGAGAGTTAAGGTTATTGTTGAGATGTAAAACAATTTAATCTTTAATAAGGAGAAAGAATATATCATTAGATAGAAATAGAAAGGTTGCGGTAGAATTGAAGATTAAAAATGGCATACAAAGATACTTGTAGCTAACAAAAATTATTTTTTTCAGTCAGCCATTGATTACCAGAAGTGATTCAGATCAAGCTATAAGTTCCTTAAAGTTCAATATTTGTGAAAATATTTGAACCATGAAAAAGTTTGGGTGGTGTCCCATAGGTGGAACTGGGTAGGAATTTTTAAATTTTAGCTTATTAAGAATTCAAAATTCAAAGCAAAAGCAAACAATTACAGATTTATTTTGAAAGGGGTTTACTGGAGAACTTTCAACATAATTTCTGGGTTGGAGAAACCCTTCAGCTAGTTTCATGTTGATTTAGTTGGAAAAAGTTTGAGATATTTTCTTTTAGAGATTGTAGATATCTACTTTTATAGTAGGTATTGAAATATTATTTTATCATGTGCCTAGCCTCAAAATTTACCATACACACTTGTTTTATCATTCCCTTACCCAAACTATTCCATGAAACTATTGGTTGAATTATCTATAAACAGAAAAATTTTCCTTTTTCAAGTGTTGGAAAATACCAATTCTGACCTCCTTGGGAAAACCATTCATTAGACAGCATTGATGTGTCTGGAACCAGTGTTTTTCTCTGGAACCTTAGTTTTCCCCTCTGGAAACTCCAAAGCAGTTGATTGGCCCTAACCAGAATTGAATATGGTGTATTGTGCCCCTCTGAGAGCCTGACCAAGTTTAAATTAGTGTGTGCCAAGCAGGGCTTGGTTGGGTGCCCAGGGGGCTTGATTGGGCAGGGCTTGTGGGGGTTCAAACTTGGTGCCAAACCAAGTTTATCTTGCTTTGCCCAGATTGAAACTGGTTGCACCCCCAGCCTCAAGAAATCTGCAATCTTCCTCTGAATTTGATTCTCAACTTTTTTAATTAATTCAGATTATTAATTTACATACAAAAATTTACAGTAAACAGTAAAAAAAAGTTTCTTTTTTTTTTTTTGGTAATTTTTGAGTTGAAATAAGCATAAAATGATGGTTGAGAATGGGTCAGTGCAACCATCTTTGATTGGATCCCAAAGCAAATTGGAAAGGCTCCAGGCTTATTTGGGGGTGTTCCAACTGGCACTTTACAAGGTTCCAAGCTGGCTTTTTTGGGAGCCTTGTGTGCTTTACAAAAAAAACTAATAATTTGACCAGGTGTTCAGATGGTTCCTATACACAATACACTCTGTTGAGTATGCACATCTGCAAAGGTGAATTCTTTTTTGGTTTTGTTCATGCCTTTCTAGATACATTTACATACATAAAATTTAATAAAACTCTTAAATCTGAGTGCATGTACATACATTGAGATATGTATGGTGTATCAAGCATGTTTGGGCAACAGGAAAAGTACACTTGGCGCACAAAAAGAAGGACTTGGATAGTTTCCCAGAGCACCTGATTGGGTTGCAATTGTGGGGGTCCAATCCTGGCACTCAATCAAGCTTGTTTTTAAGCCAATCAAAGTTGGTTGCACTCAGACAACCAGATCCCTCTTCTCCACTCTTCACCCACCATCACTCATCAAATCATTTTTGAAAAATGTAAGTTTTTTTTTCAATTTAATTCTTTTCCTTATTTTATTTTTCAATTAGTCTGAGTTTTTTTTAAATGGCCAAAGAAACCGCTGTTGATCTAGTAAAACTTGAACTTGAATCAAGTATGGCCAAAGCCCAAGATCTTGCTTTCCAATTGGAAGAATTGGATTCTTGGAAATTTCAGAATGAACAAACACTCAAGGCACATCAGAAACACAACCAAAAAAGAAAAATCCAAAATGAAAGACTTACTAATAAATACTGAAAACAAAATAGGGTGTATCAAAGTTAGCAAACCCGCCATTTTAAATGGTGGGTTTCTGAAATACACATACCCCCTAACTGGTGTATTTTGAAATGGCGGGTTTCATGAAAATGGAGGATTTCAAACATCAAACCCGCCATTAAACCCGCCATTTATGCATCATAATCCATCCACCATCCATCACATCTAAAACACCCTTTCACATCAGCAAATCCATACTGGTTGCATGTCCATTGCATCACACACATCTCATCTCCATTGCTTCACATCTCCATCTTCACAAAAATCCCATCATCATCTCATCACCCCACATAACATCACCATCTTTCTCAACATGTCCAATCAAACTTCCCGCCAGCAAGTTGAAAGTGCAAAAAAGCTGACTGAACTTTTGCTACTGTTTGACTCCCATTCATACTCTGATTCAGACTCCAATTTGGAATCAACTTGGTTAGCTTTGAATTCTCTGTTGGAAAAGCAATACATGGTTCCAAGAATACACACCCTCCACAACCTTCATCTCATCCCTGACTTAAGCTTCCAGGAACTATTCCAAACTTTGTTTCCTTCATTCATGAAACTTTTGGAGATGATTGAAGACCACCACATCTTCCAAAACAATTCTTGGAATCATCAACACAATCCAGCCATCCAACTTGCTGTTGCTCTTTTTAGATTGGGATCAAATGGAAATGGAGCAGCAATCCATCAATTGGAAAATATATATTCTCAGTCAGTTATGGAAGCATTGACTTATACACCAAAAGAGTCATGATTGATATCCTATCTTTCCGTTGCTCAGTCCTTTATTGGCCAACAAAAGAAGAACGCAAGGAGATATCTCAAGTAATGGAGACCAAAGGCTTTCCTGGTTGCATTGGGTTTGTTGATGGAACCACCATCCCCTTGAGTCAAAAATCCAAGCTAGATGGCAACCACTATTTTGATTGCAAAAAAAGGCAACTGATTAATTTCTTTTCCAAGGACTTTGATAACACCTTTGATCACACCACTGACCAAATATGTTTCATCTTTTTTTTTTAGATACTCAATGGCCCTAAAACTTGTTTGTGGTAAAAACAAGAAGTTCATATCCCTCCATGCTGGCCTTCCAGGTTCTTGTCATGATTCATACATGTTCAATTGGATGCAAATTTCCCAACAACCAGGGAACTACTTTGACCAAGATCAATACCTCCTGGCCAATTTTGATTATTCTAGTGGCAAATATGTGGTTCCATAATTCCAGAAAGTTTCATCTAACAATCATGGAAAAACCAATTTCAACTATCATCTTGCCCAATAACAAGTTTGGATTGAGCATGCCATAGGAGTCCTGAAAGGAAGATGGGCCAGCTTAAGGGAAATGCAAAACCAGCTTCAAAACCCCAAAGACACAAAGTTCCTCATCAAGTTGATTATAAAATGTGTAATCCTTCACAATCTTTTGTCCAACATCAAAGATGAATGGGACAAAATATTTGAAGATGATATTCCTGATCCTCCTCAAGTCATCCTTGTCTCATCTTGTCCCTCATCTTCTTCTATGAGAGAGTGGATTCTTCCTCTCACCCTTGCTTTCTTTGATGAGTAATTTTTGATTTTTAAATAGGTGAAAAATAACTTCACATTAAGTTTTTTTTTTTTTGGTTGTTCACTCAAGTTTCCAGGCTGAGTTGGTTTTTTTTTTTTTTTTTCTTAGTGGACTTAGACAAAATCAAAAAACACCTCCACCTCATACCCCACCACTTGCCAGCCCATCCACCTCTCCCCTCCACCTCACTGCTCCAACACTTCCACCTCACCCCACTCACACACCAGTCACCTTCCTTCCTCCTCCTCATCAAACCACCTCCTTCACCTCAGAAACCTAACCAACCTCAACAGCCTCATCAACCTCTCCAAGAAACCTGCCTCACCAAGCTCCCCAAAACATCCACCATCCAACTCATCAACAGACTCAGTGAGTCCCCTTCCCTCATTCTTTCCACTCACTAAACTTTTTTTGATTGATTGATCAAAACCATATCAATTTATCAATTGATCTATTGCGATTCAATTGACAAATTGATTGCAAATTGATTGCTTGATTGATTTGCAATTGATCAAGCAATTGATTTTCATTTGATTGCTTGACTGTTTTGCCATTGATTGTTTGATTGTTTTGCAATCAATAAAGAAATTGTTTTTGCAATCAATCAAGAAATTGTTTTTCAATCAATCAAGCAATTGATTGCCAATGCCTCCTGCACCTGTTATTTGAGATTTCTTCGGAGCTGACCTTCAGTGATGTTCTTTTCTTTTTTATTTTTATTTTATTTTTAGGTGTCTCTGGAGTGCACCAGAAGCCAACAGGGTGTTTTTTTGGTTTTTTCAGGTGTTCTTTGCCATTGAAGGTAGGTTTTTTTTTAATTTTAATTTTTTTTTGATAACTTTGCTTGTTGGTGTGTTGCATGGGTCACTCATGCCATTTTGTTTTGGGGGGGGGGGATTCAGCTTCCAGTGTCCCTGGTTTCAATTCCAGGTTTTGTTTCTTTTTTTTTATTCAATCATGTTTCACCAATGATTTCTATTGGACTGACTTTGTTTTTTTTTTTTGGAAAACATTTGACCACTTTTGGGGAACATCCAATTTTTCTCCCACCACCCTCAAAATGTTGCACAAACAATTGAATCCCGCCTTGTTCCTCACCCCAATCTAAGTATAGGATTGGGAGGAAACAAGATGGAAGGAGATGGCTTGAAAAACATACAGAGAGAGGGGAATAGTAGGGCTTCTTTCCAAAAGAGGCTTCAATCTTGGGATTCAGAAATGTCTTTGGAAGTTACTGAGGAAGTTATTAATGAAAAGGTGGTGTGGTCTGGTTAGAAACCACATCCTTTGGATCTGTACCCTTCAATTGTTGCCCAAAAGAAAAAGAATAGTCAAAAAAAAACCCAGGAAGAGTTTGAGCAAGCAAAACAAACAACCAAATGGTTCCATTTCTTCCACCGTGGAAAAGTAATTGCTCTCTATTGATCTGATCACCAAGCCCTGGTTGCAATAATTGAATTTGTGCCCTTGGATAAACTCTCAGAACAAGATAAGAAGGACATCAACTTTTTCACCACTTTCCTTCATGGTTCAAAAAAATTTGTCAACCCAGTTGGTCCTTCAAGATCTTGGGGTGGAAAAATGTGGGCAGTTGGATGGCAATAATTGATGCAACCTTTGGAGTTATTTGGATGTTATGTGAAGAAATCATCTATTAGATCTTCTCCTCAAGAGTATGCTTTCCTCAACCTTAAGGCTGACAAAGTATCCCAAATTCTAGGACAAATGTTTTGCAATTTGGCCAAACTTTCCTTTGAATCAAACTGTGATACCATGAAGGACAACAACATCCCCTCTTTCTCTTTGTTGGAATTTGGTTCCAAGCCTACAACTTTTTATTTCTCCCCACACATCACTTTAACCTTGGATTCTTTTTACAACTCTCCTCATATTGACAAAGGCAACATCTCTGGCTACTCCTTTTTACTCATGGTTCCAACCAAAAAATCAAATGGTTGACTTATTGAAAATACAGACAAATATCAATTATTGGATGGCCAATTTGTTTTTCCTGACCTTGGCTTTGGAATTTATTTCAAGAAAAAAGGTATAGTCAAAATGGTTTGGGCAGCTAATAAGTACAAGAACTGTACCTTTCCTGCTGTGGATACAGCAACCCATACCAGAATGGCCATTTCACTTCAAATTAATAAAACAACTAGAAACACTTGTAGGGAATTGAATAATGGCCAAATTTACTCTAGAAAAAAATATAAATAAAAACAAAAAAGATCTGTATGTTGGTGGGGTTAAGAATAATCTCAAATGTTTTAATCAAAAATATTTTTTTTTGTTTTTCTTTCACCCATGCAAATATATTTAAAATCACAGCATTTGAGTTATCTGCTGTATTTCATCTACTGTTATAATGCTACCAATGCAAGCCAAAGCTACTGATACCTTATCCTTTTTTTTGGTTGCAAGTTGTTCCCTCTCCTTTTCCAGTTGTGCTTGCTGTAAATCCTTCTCCTTTTCCTCTTTTTGAAACTCTAGCTCAGCCTTTTTCAACTTCCGCTCAGCATCCCATTTTTGTTGATGAGCAAAACTCTTGGCTTTCTGCTTTTGAACATCCATGGCCAGTTGACAATCCCACTTTTGTGTTTCAAACTCAAGTTTTTTGGATTCAATTTGTGATTTGACTGTTTTTTGCAGGGGAAAAGCAATGAGCATGATTTTTAAAGCAAGGATACTCAACCAATGGACTTACATGAATCTTTCTTCTCCATGATTTCTTCAAAGCCCAAAAAACCGGAAGTGTTTCTCCTCTTTTGATGAATTTTGGGGCTGAAATTGATGGAATTGGAGGCCTTTTGCTTATGCTTGGCAGAGGAGTTTTGAGTCTGAAAGTTGTTACTAGTGTTCAAAGGCAATGTGGGAGGCCTCATTGGCTTGAGTTTTTGGCCATTCAGGAATGGATGAGCCTGTTTTTTTAAAATCTAAATCATTCAGGATTAACCAGACAGAAGAGAAAAGATCTTGCTTCCTTACTTGAATCAATGTTGAGGGTAATGGAGACTGAGGAGTATCTTGTTCCGCATCAGCAAGTTTGATGAGATCTGCTAATCCAGGAAGAGAGAAATCCAAAGAAGGAGGGGAGGGGTCCAAGGTATGGTTTGACACATGATCAATGCAGAAGTAGACTTTATTGGAGCTGATTGTGTTTGAACATCCTCCTTGGCATTGGATGGGGGCCACTCCAAGGCAAAGGTTTCTTCAGGATCACCATTGCTAGGCTGAACATCCCCAGCCAAGTCCTCAGCGTTGACTGAATTGGATTTTTGGGCATCAAAAGTGGCTAAAGGGGTGATGTTGGCCTTCTTTCCAAAGATTTAATCCATTTGAATATAAAAAGGACAAATGGAGTCCAACTTATCAACCACTAAGTTGATTCCCTTGGCTTTGTCAGAGTTGGTGATACCAAAGCCAGTGGAGATTGACATGGAGTGGGCCTTTTTGTACTTGGCTTGATAATTCTTGAATTGCTCCCTCATCTGTTTTGATGAAAGATCCAGCCTACCTTTTGCTTTGTTCTTTAGTTCATTGGCCATCAGGATATAACCATTGACTTTGAGGATGGAGGTTGGCCAACACGTTTTTCATTGTACAATCCAAAGCAGGAATCATAGTTGGAGGGAATTTTGAGCCAGTTGACCAGGATGATGTGATCAGATCTCTTGAGCTGACTTGAGCCCTTGAAAGCTGACGGGGGAGGATTGTTTTTTGTGGAGTTCCTTGGAAATGTTTGCTTTGGTGTGTTGAACTTTTGTGTGGACTTGCAGGGGAAGGTTTGCTGAGGGGCCATTTGGAAAGAGTAAGGGAAATAAGGTGATGAGATGGATAAAGTGAAAAGAAAGATAAATTTATGAGAGATATGAATTGATGAGAGCAATAAAGTGACAAGAGCAATAAAACAATGATTGGATTCTTTGGATGAGGTTGGAGGTACAAGTTCTCAATGGAGGTAGAGTGATGAGAGCAATGAAGCAATGAGAGAGATGAACAAATGAGAGCAATGAAGCAATGAGAGCAATGAAGCAATGAGAGCAATGAAGAAATGAGAGCAATAAAGTGGTGAGTGATCAAGTGATGAGGGTGATAAATTGATGAGAGTGATGATGAGAGTGATATAGTGATGAGAGTGGTGAATCTTTTTATGATGAGGCTGGAGGTAAAAAAATTTGCGATGAGGTTGGAGGTAGAAGGAGGTGGGAAGCCAGGGGTGGATGACGTGGACAGGTGGTTGGAAGCCTTTAAATACTTTATTTGAAAAAACCCACTTATTTCATGTTAACTTTGACACATCTGATATGAAATAGGTGGGTTTTTTTTGATTTTTAATGGCGGGTTTGAAATGGCGGATTTGGGTTGAAACCCGCCATTAAAAAATGGCCGGTTTGGTTAACTTTGATATGCCCTAATGCAATCATCCATCCAGGAGTTGGCAAACCTATACCAAAAAATGTGCTGGATAAAGGAATGATTCAGGAAGAAGCACTTTTGATGTTTGATGTATCAATTCAACAGTTTCAACAAATTAGCAAGGAAGATCCAACATACAGCAGAATGAGAAAAGAGAACCTCCAAAATTTCCATGATTCAGTAAACAAACTGTTGATGTTTATCAATCATCAAATAACTGCAAATCTCAAGTAAGTGGCTGAATTAATCAAGTGAAGTTCATGAAAATCAAGTGAAAACTCAAGAAATGAGCAAACTAATCAAGGAAATCAATGTCACTTAGAAGCAGGTGACAAAAATCCCTACCTCATTGAATCAACCTGAACTCCTGGAGAATTGAGCCAATAATGTTGATTTTCAAGGAATGGATATCTGTCAGCTTGCTACTATGTACAAAAGCAACCTGTCATAGCAACACAAAACTATAAAAAATAAGAATATCTAAATTAAAAAAAGAAGGAGTCAGAAATCCATAAATATTATTAAAGAAATGGATTTCTCACCCAAAATTAGGTAGGGTCACTCACTGACCCCACCCTTGAAATCCAAGTCCTTACATTTTTAAAATAATTAAAAAGAAAAGTACTAATAATTACAACACCAGTATGGCACCTTTTGGCCATTTTAAAATTTCCCACGTGTTTTCACGTGAAGGGTTTACACCTAAAAATTCACTCAGAATTGAGGTGTTGTGTATATTTTAGGAGTTACACAACAGAAATGTGTTATGTCACAATTCCCGTGCGCAGCCCCCGCATCATTACATACCCCTACGTACTTGTAGTAGCAGTTTCCCGCGTACTAGAGACCCGCGCGCAGCTAATTCTTCCACGCATGCAGCAGATCCTACCCCGCGCGCATCTGTACTGACTGATGTCCGCGTCTGGATCCGTTGTGACTAATCTGACAACCAGGTACCGCTCAAAAGAGCTACAACCTAATTAGGGGTTGCCTGGCATATGTAACAAGTCAACATATGCATTAGTAATAGTATAAAAAGATCAAAAATTAAATAAAATTAATAAAAATCAAGTTTAGAACATTTTTTAATAATAAATCAAAGATCAAGGATTACCATGTAAATCATTGACTCTGATCTTTGAAGACCATAAAACACTACAAGGAGTGTTCATAAAAATTATTAATAATTATTTACGTGATCAAAAGATGATGGAAAATTAGTAAACGTCCACATCTGTTCACTTTAAAGCAATACTAATAGTACAGATGAAGGATGAGTGCAGAATGATCAAACTTACGCCATAATAGATTAACAGATCCTGTGGCTAAAATAGTATGGAAATCCAGCAGATCTAAATTCAGCTGATTGACAGCACCAAGTGGACGTGCTAATCTTTCCCTGAATGGCTTTCCAGCCTCAGCCCACAAGCAGAACCCTCTCTACGTGCCCTGAGAAGACCAAAATCACCACAAAAAGGTATTTATACAGACCTCTTTGGATCCATTATTCCATCATCAGTTACCAGAAATTATCTATTATCAATCAGACACCGTGTCATTGTTAATCAAGTGCTTATATGAAGATAAGCAAGTGATTTATGACTTAGTCTGCAGTATTATTATTTACCTATATTAACCCAATCAACCCTTGAAGTTTAGTCAGGCAATCCACCCCATCTGCTC
>CM062612.1:29845660-29958160 GCA_025617555.3 Puccinia polysora
CACATATCAGAGTGCGTCCCACATCCCCCCAGGCACCCAGACTAGGTTGGCCACCCTTATAAAGGGTATTGAACACTTATAAAAAAACATTAACCCCTTATATAAAAAATTAACCCCTTATATAAAATATTAAACCTTATAAAAAAATACTAAACCCTAATCATAAAAAATCATCAAAAGCATAATTTGACCATCATCAACCATCATCAACCATTAACATCACCATCCATCATCACCATCACTGACCATTGTCATCACCCATCATCCATCATCATCCATCATCATCCATCATCATCCATCATCATCAACCATCATCAACCATCACCATCCATCATCATCATCCATCATCACCATCATCAACTATCATTATCACTTACCTCATCTATCATAATCCATCATCATTCATCATCATCATCATCACCCATCATCACCTACCTCATCCATCATCATTCATCATCATCCATCATCATCAACCATCATTACCATCATCAACTATCATCATCACCTGCCTCATCCATCATCAACCATCATCATCATCTACCTCATCCATCATCACCATCATCAATCACCATCAACCATCATCATCAGTTTTCAAGTATAGTCTCAACCAGTTCAAACTTATTCAGCCAGAACCTGTAACATCAAAGGAGTATCAATAAGTAACCAATAAAAAAAGATAAAATAAATAAAGTATTAAGACTGGATAAAAGATTCTTCCCTTAATCAGCTTCTATCCTCCAAGTCACCCATTGGTTTCACCACTTCTTCCTTATCAAGCTTGAAACATATTGATCCTAGGTCTGATACATACTACTATAGTAGCAACTCTAACTGAAAATCAGCCACAAATCTCTTTTCTTTTATTTTTGTGAGAATAATATAGTACTTAGAGGGGCAGGCAATTCAAAAAAAAACCTTAGTATTAATCTATTATATCAATATTTGTAGTACTAAATTCCCCCTCAAGTGACTGCCAGCAAGCTATTTTCTAAACTTTATCCAATCCCAAAGGAGCCTCTAAAACCTCAATCTAGCTTGTGACAGATATGGGGTTTATGAAGGGCCATGCCTCACCAAAAGTCAAAGGGAAACTGACACTAGGAAGGTTGGGTGTCAATTCATGATCCAGACAAGTAGGAAAGTAGCACATCCCACGTGGCATCTCTCCATTAGAAATGGCCTCCAAAATCATTAACCATCAGGAAGTCCTTCAGTTTATCCTCAAATGAGGGGAATATAAGGTCAAGCCTTGGATAAAATTAAAGAAAGAATGAAAGATGCGCTCAATAAAATTAAACTCAAAAGGAAATTGAGTCAGATTGATGGTGGAGAAGAAATTGATGATAGAACAATCTATAACACTAAGCAGAAGGTAAAGCTTGCTGAACTGGATGATAAAGGTGTTATGGACACTCTATTGGACATGATCCAGAAATCCCAGTGGGTTTCCAGGTCCAAATTTGATGTAAAGGGTCACTTAGAGGCCTTATTTTTGGCTCATCCTGAGTCTAAAAAACTATGCAAAAAATTCCATCACCTTGCTTTTTTGGATTGCATTTATAAAACAAATAGGTACAACATCTCTCTATTGCATGTTGTAGGAATTACTGCTAACAATAAGACTTTTAAAAAGGCTTTTGTTTTTATAACAAAAGAAACATATGAGTTTTATAGTTGGGCTTTGAACGCATTAAAAGGGTTGGCTTATGATCCTGAGAGGCTTCCAAAAGTCTTTGTGACTGACTGTGAAAAGGCTCTGATTTGTGCTATGAAACACAGTTTTTCCAAGTCATCCAGACAGTGTTGTACATGGCACTTTTCTAAAAAAATACAATCAAACTGTAAATTGCCCTTCAGTAATGTCAGCTTGCTACTATTGAAGAGCAAGCTGCAAAAGTAACAAAAATAACATAAAAATAATAATAATACAATTAACCTAAGAGAGAGTAGGGAAAACATAAATATTATTACAGAAATGAATTCTCCACCCAAAATTAGGTAGGGTCACTCACTGACCCCACCCTTGAAATCCAACTCCTTATATTTTTAAATAATTAAGGAAAGAAGAACCAAAATACTACAGCTCCAGTATTGAGCTTTTTGGCCAATTAAATATTTCACACACATTGTCATGTATAGGTTTCAAACCAAAAATTCAGTCAGAATTGAGGTGTTGTGTATATTTTAGGAGTTACGGGCAGAAATGTGTTTTTTCACAATTCCCGCAAGCAGCCGCGGCAGCCAAAGCACCCGCGCGTGGCTGAGATACAGCCGTGTCAACCCGTCGAGGTTGTGTACGCAGCCCCGGGCCTCTGACAAGTACGCAGCCGCGGGACTACGGGCTGACAGAGTGACAGGCCGCTCAGGTACCGCGTAAACAGGCTACAACATACACAGGAACTTTCTACATGTGTAATAAAGATTCCTGTGGATAGTAGACTGTCTAAGCATACATAATATTATATAAAAATACATAAATAATCCTTACACGTATTTTTTATTTAATATAATGCAAAGGACCAAGAATGTCGAAAATAAGACAATGACAACTTCTAAAAATATATTTAAATACTTTAATATACTTTTATGAGAATTTCTATACATCAATATCTTTGTGACATACTGAGAAAGATAATGATGTAATAATATTACATGAATTCTCATGACTTATATTTTTAAGTAATTATCTTAACAAATCAACTGGAACTCGAAAATAAAGAGTAAAATCAATATTATGACTTTTACTCCAGTTATATAATACATAATGAGAACTTACCTGACATCAAAATGTCCGTAGAGATGTCTAATAATATAATTATTAGATTACTGGGAACATATACTAAGGATAATTAATTAAATAATACATAAATAGGACAGATTAGTGTTATTCACACGTCCTAATGTCCATTATAAGGTAGAATAATTCCCATACCCTAAGGAATTAGATGCTTCCCGGGCTATAGCACCAAGAAAACATGACGGGCTACCCCCGGTTACCCTGCTAGCCTTAGTGTCCGTCCCTTTGAGCACCTACAACCCTCAGAAGGACCATATTGGGACTCCAAAAGCTATAAATACAGAGCTCTTTTGAGGATGTTGATGGGCAGAGACCCAGTAATATTCATATCCAGACGCTGTGCCAAGGTAATCAAATACTTATAAGAGATAATTAAGTGATTTATGGCAATGTCTGATCATTAATATCCATCTTCAAACCTCTTTTTATCAATTAAAACTGCTGAACAACCTTATAACCCCAGTATACAGGTTTAACCCATCAGTACACATCCCAAACAGATACCCAAAGGATTTAATAATATACCAGTGAGTCTTATTATTGTTTCTCTGTCGTGGTAGCTTGGCTACAAGGCCCTACCACTCCATTGTGTATTTTATATACATATTATCTTTGGGTATAATAATCTTCAAACTAAAGGACCCAAAGTAACCAGGACTACGTGTTTTCATACTGAAATCCCTGAAGAGAGGTGTTAAAGATCCCCAATATAATTTTGGCCCCTCTATAAATATTTAATAATCAATTTTGATTTGAAACAATAAACAATAACCAAAACATTTAACCTTGCAATAAGCTTAATCCAAGTATTCTACAGATTTTTGCTGCATTTATTAAATAATATATTTATTATTTACTCTATCACCTCTGGTAGCTAAAGGATAGCAAGGGTCTTGGCATCCAGGAGGCTGACAAGTAATGAAAATGAAGGTTGGAAAATTTTTATGACTCTTTGGGGAAATTTTGAGGCCTCTAAAACCAAGGGGGAGGAAGAAGCAAATGATGCTTAACTCAGATTAAGTCAATTTATTGACTATTGATATCTGTTGGGAGTGCTTACTTTGAAAATTGTATACAGTGTTTCTTGAAGTACCATGAGAATGTACTCAAGGATATGGAAAAGAATATTTTTCCTATCAAAGAGACGTTTGTAATGCCTTGGACTTGTGTCTACCCATACTTTGGAAATAAAAATACATCTTGGGTAGAAGGGGCCCATTCCACTTTCAAACAATTACTAGTGGTATCTTTGGGGAACATTTTGGATGTGTGGAAACACCTTGAAGGAAATATTGAAATTCAAATCCAATTGGTCCATGCAGCACCTAAATAATCTCAAATAAAGTTGGTAACAGGTCTTACAACAGAGCTATTACCTTTGGGTTACAAATTTTCAATTGAGGCAATCAAACTCATTAAAGGACAAGTCAAGAAGCTAAAGTGCAACCACAATGGCAAGGTGTGCTCAAAGTCATTTTCAAAAACAATGGGCTTGCCTTGTTCCAACATTTTAGGTGAAATACTAGCATCAAGAGGATCTGTTGTGCCTGAGGATGTTCATTCTCAGTGGCAGTTAGGCTATTACCTTTCCAATGAAGTAAGTGGGGTTGTTTGAAGGGTACCAATTATTTGATTGACAGATTAATTATTGGATTGAAAGATTAATTATTGGATTGAAAGATTAATTATTGGATTGAAAGATTAATTATTGGATTGAAAAATTGATAGTTATTTTGGTTTTGACAGTTGCAAGCAGATCCAGGGCTTGATGAAGAATCTCAAATGTTGAACAGGTGAAATTCAATGTATAGGGAACAACCTAAAGAAGTTAGGTTGGATATTTTAAGGTCAATGCTCAAGAATACAGCCAATTTTATTGCAAAGTCAAGATTGCAAAGTCAAGGCTTGAGCCAAAGGTGTTAAAGTCAAGCCGCAGTTGACCAAATTGAAAGAAAGCCGTTGTGAACTTTCAAAATTTGAGCATTTTGAAAGAGAAATTAAGAGGGAAAAAAGGGTTAAAAGGGGACATAAAAGACCAAAGACAGTAATTCTTTTATTTTGAGAAATGTTCATTTTTATGATTTAATGAACTGATAGGAAATTTATTTTGGTAGCGCAAGGAAGGCGCTTCATCTGAATCTCATAGTTCAGAGGACAAGACTGAAAAAAGGATTAAAAGGGGATCAAAAAGACCAAAGAAAGTAAGTCTTTTATTTGGAGAAGTGTTCATTGGTATTGGCTAACTGATGGGAAATGATGATTATATTACTAGTCTTTAGGCTCAGAATCCAAATTTCATAGTTCAGTCAAAGAAACTGAAAGTTCTTTGGGGTTGGTGGCGGTGGAATCAGATTCCTTTTTGAAGGATGAAGAAGAAGAAATTGAGGATTCAAACAGAAGCTCATCTTTGTTGAGTGTTGATTCCTTTAATGAGATTAGAATTTTGGCTAACTACTTTTTGTTTGTAGTAATTGAATTACCTCAATCAAATACCTGAAAACTTACATAAGTTCTTGGGTGAGGTTTGGGATCCAGTTGGTGATGGAAACTGTGGATTTAGAGTCATTGCTAAATATTTTTTGTATGACAAGAATGGATGGTTTAATGTACAAAAGGAATTGCTTGAAACATTGAGGAAAAATAAGGGGTGCTATTCTAAGATCCTTGGGGGCATTAAAGACTTTGAAAAGATAGAAAAAAGACTTGATGTTGTTGAAATCAATGAAAAGATTCCATCATCAAAATGGCTTTCAAAGTTTTAAATGGGTCAAATAATAGAAGATACTTATGGAAGACAAATATGTTTCATTTCATTGGATTAATGTTGTACTTATACTCCTATGAAAATGGGTGCAAAAGAAAAATCAGATCCTATGTTCATTTGCTTTGTTAGCAATAACCATTGGGTCCAGCTTGTACTTAAGCAAGATGTGATTCCAATCACACCCATAGTTTCCAAACCAAATTCTGTGGTTTCTGAAAAAGCAGCTTGTTGGTTTGATCACCTCAAAGATCAACTTGTGTTGTATTCTAACTTATAGATTAATTGCATCATTTGGGTTTGGGTTCTGATGCTGATATTGTAATTCTATTAATAAAAAGGGTTCTCACATTTTGAACATGATTATTTTGATTGTTTTTAGTTAACATCATTATGTTGAGTGTTTTGAATGAGATTTTAATTGTAAGTCAGTTCAACTTGCATTGGGCTCATCCCATCATAAGGGGTATTCTTACTTCTTGTGATGGGATCAGCTTAACACAAGTTAAACTTCTTTTTTTTTTTGTTTTTACTTTAGGGCTGGTCAAAAAACTTGTGACTAGCCCTAAAGTAAAAGTGCCAAACTTGTGACTAGCCCTAAAGTAAAAGTGCCAAAAATTAACAAGTTGAACGTGTATTTTTTGGCCGTTTTAATTTAGGGCTTGTCAAATTGAACTTGTATTTTTTGGGAATTTTACTTTAGGGCTAGTCAAGTTGAAATTACTTGTATTTTTTAAGGTGCTAGTCAAGGGGAACTCATATATTTTCTGGCCTTTTTCATTTTTTTCCTTTTTTGGTACTCATATTTTTTCTTTTTTTGTTCTTTTTTGGTGTTTTTGCTAATAAATGAAAGGCCAGCCTAAATGAAAATATTAATTTCTTTTCATTTCTTTTCATTTCTTTTCATTTCTTTTCATTTATGTTTATTTATTTATATTTATTTATATTTATTTATATTTATTTATATTTATTTATATTTATTTATATTTATTTATATTTATTTATATTTATTTATATTTATTTATATTTATTTATATTTATTTATATTTATTTATATTTATTTATATTTATTTATATTTATTTATATTTATTTACTTTTATTTACTTTTATTTATTTTTATTTATTCTCATTTTGTTCATGTTTATTTATTTTTATTCATATTAGGGTGTATCAGATTTAAAATTTCCAAAAAATTAAATGGCTGATTTCAGGCCTATCCATTTCTCTTTTTCAATTTTTTTTTTCATTTAAAACCATTGATTCATTGTTTATTTTGATAAAAAAATATTTTTTGAAAAATTGATATTTTTCCTGAAGTAGGATTTTTAAATTTTTCAAAATTTTTACTCTGATACAGCCTATTTATTTATTTTTATTTGTGATTATTTTGTCTTTTATTTTATTGTTATTTTTTTTCAGAAACAGATAGTGAACGGCCTTTTGCAACCCCAAAGGGTTGCAAAAGGCCATTCACAACACCAAATCAAGTTGTGAGCGGCCATTTGCAACCCAAAATGGGTTGCAAATTGTGCCACACAACCCCTTTTAGGTAGTGAATGGGGGTTGCAAAGTGGCAAATTTAACATTGGCCATTCCAAATTAATCTTGATTTCTGCTTTTTGATTGTGTTGTAAGTAAACAGGACATGCTTATTAATCCAAAAATAAGCATTGCAGAAACCAAACACTTTTCATCAGTAGAATATTTTTCTTGAACCAAGTACTTGGAAGTACAAGGGCTGATTTTTTTAACCAGTCCCAAAACTTTTGTCTATGCACTGTATGTTCTGTAAAGCCTGTTTGGGTGCCAACCAAAATCTTTTGAAAATTTGCTAAAGCATGCATGGAGCCCAGCCAAATAAGTCTGGTGCCAGGCCAAGTATATCTTGGCACCAATGAAAGCTGAATGGTTTGACCCACAAAATACAATATTTTTTTTTTATGAAATTGAAAGTTGAAAGTTGTTGGTAGGGTGGCTGATTGTTTTGGTTCAACCAGCTTTGATTGGCATAAAGGGGGGCTTGGTTGGGCACCAAGTTTTTACCCCCACAAGTGCAACCCAATCAAGCCCTCTGGGCGCCTATCCAAGTCAAACTTGGACAGGTGCCCAGATGCACTTTACACCCCATACATATGGTGCATAAAGCCTGTCTGGGCACCTTGTCAAATTCTGTTTTTTTTTTTTTTTTTTTTTTTTTTTTTGTAAAGTGAGCATAGGACCCAAAAAAGCCAGCTTGGTGCCTGACCAAGCAATCTTGGCACCTTGTCAAGTGCCAGTTGGCACCCAGCCAAATAAGCCTGGCGCCTTGCCAAGTTGGTTTGGGTGTTGACCAAAACTGGTTGGGCTGACCCATTCTCAACTACTGTTTTCTGCTCATTTTAACTCAAAAATTACAAAAAAAAAAAAAAAAAAATTACTGTTTACTGTATCTATATTGTTGAACCTACATTAATTATCCAGAGTAATTAAAACAATTGAGAATCAGATTGAGTGGAAGATTGAAGATTGTTGAGGCTGGGGGTGCAACCAGCTTTGATCTGGGCCAAGACAAACTTGGTTGGGCACCAAGTTCAAACCTCCGCAGGCCCTACCCAATCAAGCCCCCTGGGCACTCAACCAAGTACTGCTTGGCCCACACCAAGTCAAACTTGGCCAGGCACCCAGAGGGGCTTTATACACCATATTTATGGTCTGTAAAGCGTGTTTGGGTGCTGAGCCAAGTTATTCCAAAATTTGCTAAAGCGCGCATGGCGCTTAGCAAAGTCAACTTGGCGCCTGGCAAAGCCTTCTTGGCTCCTTGCCAAGGTTGACTTGGTGCCTGGCCAAATTGGTCTGGCGCCTGGCCAAGTTTATCTTGGCGCCAATCAAAGCTGGTTGCACTGACCCGCCAATTGCATGATCATACTTGAAAAAAAAAAAAAAAAAAAACCCGGCTTGAAGTCAGGGGGAGGGAGGCTGGTCAATTTTGGTGCAACCAGCTTTGATCGGTGTCAAGGGGAGCTTGATTAGGCGCCAAGATTTAACCCCCGCAAGCCCGACCTAATCAAGCTCCCTGGGCGCCAATCCAAGTCCCGCTAGGCGCATGCCAAGTCAAACTTGGACAGGCGCCCAGACGCGCTTTACACACCATACTTTCAGGGTAGGGCCAATCAACTGCTTTGGGGTTTCCAGAGGGGAACCCTAACATTGTGGAGAACAACACTGGTTCCAGACTAAGATAAGGTTGGTGGCAACAGGATTGGGAAAATGGCACGCCAAATGGCGCCACCATCCCCCCTCCCTGGCGCGTGATTTGCAGGTGGCAACAGTGGCGCACTATTTTTATTTATTTCAAGGGCAAATTTTCTCCACCATGGCATCATGGTCCATCAAATGGTCCTAATGTCAACAATGTTTGTGATTGTAATCTAGAGAAATGGTAGGGAAACCACAATCCAAACGGCTCAAGGTTGAAGAGAAGAGAGGGTCGACCAGTGAGCCCCATGGACCTTGGGAGGGTTTGAACCATCTTGTGGTGCTTGGCTGAGGAGGTGCGATCAGCTGGCATGGTGGTGAAACTGGTGGGCAAGCTGTTGGCCACTAGTCAAACTGATGTCCTTGCTTCTCTCCCATCGTTACTTGGCTTGCCCATCTGCACTCCTCAATTCACGGAAATGGTCGGGATTGCTTCCCCATCTGAGCATCACACTCAGGCTATTTAGGTTGGCTCTTGATTTCCCTTACTAACCCAAAGCACTGATCCTATAAGTCTTATCCAGTTGAACTCGGTACATACCCGCACACTCGTTTTTACACCTCAAAGGACCCTCCGACCCATTCCTCCTTGATACAACCCCCTAAAATTTGGTACAGACAGATTTGGCGCGCCATGGGGGGTTTTGAGACATTGTTGGCGCGCCAAAATTGTTGCGCCGCCAACCTTATTTCAGACACATCAAACCAACAAAAAAAAAAAAAAAAAATGAGTTTCTTTGGTCATCGCAACCAGCTTTGATCGGCGCCAAGTGCGCCTTTTACAACGCGCCAAGATGATTTGGCTAAACGACAACGGGCGCTTGACAAGGCGCCCAAAAGACTTGGCCAGGCGCCTAGTCAACGTTACAGAGCGCCATGCGCGCTTTACAAAAATGTGGAATAACTTCACATGGCGCCCAGACGGTCTTGATAGATCATGCCTGAATTCAGAATGATGCTCTTGACGTTTGTTATCGCTTGACGTGTGGGCTAGGGCTCTTTCGATGATCCTTTGTACTCCTGTGATCCTAGGTTACATAAAAGTACCCATCTCGACAACGAGAGGCTACCTGATTAGTGAGCCCAACAGGTCCTGAGGCTCCCAAGGCCCTTCTAAACCGACTCACTCCTCACACATCACCACCTCCGAATCACCACCGGTTTCTCATCACACGATCGTCCGTACCATGGATCTACCCCTCCTTGCCTCATCACCCCCCCCCCCAAAGAATCGCTCTGCTCTCGAATCCTATCCGTTCATTCCCCAACCCAATGAAGAAAAAAAGGCGAGCAATCTAATCTCCATTTCAGCGCAGAAACTTCTTTTTTTTTTTTTTATGTATCCTCTTATCAAGACTACCTACCTCCACCCACCTAAAAAAATGTGGTCATCAAAGCGTGAGCGCGAGTGAGTGCGAGTGAAGGAAACAACAAATTCTCCACACGCCCCGCCCCCCTCCCTCACCAAAAAAAAGGGAGATTGGTGGGTTTGATGTGTGTAGATTCAATGAGGGAGAGGGCGGGGGAAGGTTCTGAAAGTTTTTCCATTCTGCCATCTGATCATCGTAAGTTGATCATATAGGCGTAAGTAAGTGTAAGCGTAAGTATGGACATGATTCACAATCCAATCATCCTCAGTAACCAAGAGGATCAGAGCGAGAGATAAGAGAGAGAGATGAATGTATAGAGAACTCGACATGACTCAAGTCTAGCGAGTGGCCTTTCGAGCTTTGGATGAGATGTAGAGAGGGGGGGAGAGAGATGAAGAGATCCATGGAATACATCGGGGCGGGGGCGGGATGGGAAGTACATACTACATACACGCATTCAGTGAGCTACTAAGTATAAGGATAGCATCGAGCCAAAGTGGGGCGGGGGAGAGAGAGGAGGATCGGATCGACTAGGTCCCGCCCACTAAGGTATCTGGAGATTTAACATATGAACTCAACATCATTTTTTTATTTGGAAGGAAAGAAGGGGAAGATCACCATCCATTCCTCCAATGAGGAGCAACAAGACACACGGGCGGATGGATATAACAAAAAAAAAGAAAAATCGTAAAATTGAAGATTGGTACGAAGAGGATCCCATTCTCAAGATCGATCGACCCAGTTTTGAAGTCTACTCAATCCGAATCTTGGAAGTCACTCCCATCGTCCTGATCATCGTCATCGTCATCGTCATCATCTTCTTCCTGTGAACTGTCGATCTTGATCTTGTAGCTCTTGGCTCGAGCTTGAACCCTGTGAGAATGGAAGACCATCGATCGAAGAGGTTCGGTTAGACCCGATGACGATCAGTAGCCCAATTTGAATCGAACGAGAGAGAGGATAGAACCGTTTTTTACCTGGTGGGCCTCTGGATCGGAGCGTCATCCTCTCCCGGATTAGAATCCGAATCGAACTTCTTCGATTCGGGTTTCTTAGATGATTTCTTGGCGTTCGTTGGTTTGCTGGCGATGGAACTAGAGCCCGAAACGACCCGTTTGGAATTACCGGCGGAGATGGGTTTCTTAGGGCGCGCCTTTTTGACGATTACCGAATCATCATCCTCGTCGTCATCCTCAAGTTTGTCGGCCGCCAACTTTTGAACGTCCGAATCAACCTCACTATCCTCTTCTGATCCTTTTTGAGTTCGTTTCTTGATCGCTTTGGTCGCTTTGGTCTTCGTGGCAGTCTTTGTCGTCGAGCTGGATGCAGGTTTAGATGTATTCGTTTTTTTCTTCGTCGTCGTGGGCAGTTTCTCCGTCAGTGCCGGCTTATCATCATCTTCATCAGCTTTATCCTTGGTCGAAGTACTTGTTGCTTTGAGCAGCTTGGACGGTTTGGACTTGACTTTGATCTCAAAGTCATCACTACTTGCGTCCTCATCTGAACTGATCGATGGCTAACGCCAGAGGAAGAACAAAAGGAAAATCAAAATCTAATCAGGTTTCCACCGGCCCCAGGCGACTAATAAAACGCTAGAGAAAAGAAGAAACTCACCTTGGTCTTCTTCTTAATTGGTGCCTTAGTCGCGGGCTTGACGTCATCATCAGACCCAAGTGCCTCTCGTTTCGTTTTCTTAGAAGGACCAGCTGCAGTGGAACTCGCTTGATTCGCAGACGGTTTAGAGTCTTCTTTCGAGTCGGTTTGAGGTGCGGTTGTGGTACTGGACGTGCTAGGTTTGAAATCTAGCTTAGTTTGCGATCCCGTCTTTGGTTTCACGGGTTTCCTGTCTACACTGGGCTTGTAAATCTCTTCTCCATCACTATCAAGTTCCATATTAGCCTAAAAATAGTCACAGATCATCATCAATCTAAGGATTCGATCACATCCATATCTTTGTTACTTACCGCAGGCTTCTTGCCCTTACCCTTGGCAGCATTGCTCGTCTTGAATCCAAGATTTTTAACCTTCTTGACGCTGGCTCGACGGGATTCACCATCCGAAAGGATGAGGCGCTATAGAATCAGATACGATCAGTGAGCTCAGGTTGCTGCCCAGGTTCGAATTCCGAAAGAATTTTGAAAAGTTGGGCCCGCTCACTCTCCACTCTTGTTCGAACGCATCCAAGTCAACATGCCATAAATCTTGGGCGGATTTTTCAAGTAGCATTTGAAGCTCTTTTTCCTTGTCATCTCGTTCAGCCAGGAGTTTAGCGACCTGTTCAGTCGTCAGACGAGAGATAGCTAAGGGGTAGAATCGATTAAAAAACATAATCGGCCATGGGTCAGTATTCAATGCCATGTCGTGAAGGAATTCTGGGTAGATTGTGGATTTTCAACCGTGAGAAGGCGACTCACCCATACCCAAAAGGTAATCAAAATCACCGGCCGTACCAGCCGCATCCGGATCGGCAACTTCTTCCTCCTCCTCAGCCCCTTCGCCCGCTTGATCGGGATCACCAGCTGTCTTAGGCTTTGGCTTAACTGGAAACGGCCGGAACTCCAGCTTCCTCAATTCGGTCACTATGTCTGCTTTCTTACGATTGCTAACCACCAATTTTTTCTCTACAATCATCAGGATGAATCTAGCTTGATTCGATAATTTTTCATATGCCAGCGTCAGGTCGTTCACCAAGTATTCCTACGGTGGTTTTTTTTTTCGAATGGGTAAGCAGTCAATTTTTCGCGTAAGCTCCCCGATCCAGAAGAAAAAAGATCAACCCTTGCTTGGGTCAGAATTAGATTTAGTGATTGTTGTCCGTGACAAAAGCTTACTTTTCGCTTGTGGTAATAAGCCAATCGAATATCGAAAAAATCATCCAAGATCTGTTCTGGGGTAGAGTATTTTTTGATCTTACACTGCGGATCGAAACAGACCATGTTCGTCGTGGAAAGATTGGAAGACAGTTTGAAAACTTTTTCAATCCCCTCCTTTCGAATAGCTTCTTTGCCCTTTTCAGTCAACGAGATAATAAAATGAACCGTCGTTTCGGTGTGATACTCCCGATAGTCCTGTCAAGGAGATCAAGAAAGATGACCGAATCGGCTCGATGGCGTCAATCATCAGACGTTCTCAGGTTAAAAGAATCAGAGGACCAGCATCCGTTTTACCTTGACTAAGGCAGGGATTTTCTCCGTTGAAACGATCCAAGTTTCGAGTTGCTCCTTGTATGCTTGGTTCCAAACCCGAATCGGCAACTCGGTAATTTCGATCGTATCATCATCCGGTTGGTTCCATTCACCCAATACCTTGTACTTATTGGGAGTCTCACAAATGATCTGCCCTGTAAAACCTCGAAACCATGGATGCATGGGCTCCAGAGGTTCATTTCTCAGTCTTCGCCTCAGGTTATTGACGATATCGACCGGGTTATAATTGGGTATATCGGAACTCCAACCAGTACCTATGCCGCTCGAGCCGTTCACCAAGACCATGGGTAGAATAGGAATGTACCACTCCGGCTCGATATGAGCTCCGTCATCGGTTAAATAATTCAAGACGTGGTCATCGGCGGGTGGGAAGATGACACGAGTAATCTTTTCTAGATTCGTAAAGATATACCTTGCCGAGGCCGCATCCTTACCACCAGAGGCACGGGTACCGAATTGACCGTTGGGGGATAGAATGTTGATGTTATTGCTCCCAACAAAGTCCTGAGCCAACCCAACAATGGTTTGAGTTAAACTCGCTTCACCATGATGATATGCCGAATGCTCGGAACAATATCCACCCAGCTGAGCGACCTTAATCTCAGCCTTGAGTTTTCGTTTAAAGCAAGAGAATAAGACTTTTCTTTGACCGGGCTTAAAGCCATCCACCATCGATGGAATGGATCGAATGTTATCGGCCATGGAGAACAGGATAAGTTCTTTGTTGATGAACTCGGAATAAGTGATTTGTGAAACGTTCTGAGCTAGGTGAGTACCAGGCTACGAAGGAAAACAACCGTCAGATCTCAAAGAGCTTTTGGAAGTATTTGCTTGCTTGTCAGCACACGAATAATGATTCGAGATGCGACATACTTCAAAACCCCTCAACCACTCCTTTCGATCATCGGCCTTTTTCTTGTTGAACGCCATATCGATCAACTCACGGTCATTTGCTTGGGTCGGCGCAAACTTGATCCTATGCAATGACATTCGACTAAAGTATTTCTTGGCATCCTTGGCATCACTGGTTCCCAAACCCTAAACGTCATGAATACCGCGTCAGTCCCAGGTTTGTGGCTTGGGTTTAAGGCTAGTAGGGAAGGGTCAAGAGTTCTCAAGTTTCAAACCCGAGTACGAAACTTTGTAGTATTTACTAGTCCAACCACGACCACCATCGTTCTCCTCCTTCCACCTCTCAAATTCGGGCATCGTGAAGAATGAAATTTCCTCCTTCTTCCGGGTAACCTTGACGATCGGGGTAATGAACTCGACCAAGAATCCCGGGATTTCTAAGAGCGAGGGGAAAAAATAATCCAAAAAGTTGATGATCAAGCCTTTGATGTGCGAACCATCGTGATCCTAGAACGACCACACCCAATCAGGATTGCTCTCGCAGTGGATAATTAGTAGTGCAAAAGAAGAAGAAGAAAAAAAATCACTTGATCGGTCATAATCATCAAGCTACCATATCGGAGTGAATCTCGACTGGTATATTTCTTGCCCTGTTGAAGGCCCATGATTTGTTTGATGTGTTGAATCTCGGCGTTCGATAACAATTGTGCACCGCTAGCCTCTCGAACGTTGAGAAGTTTACCTCGCAATGGGAAAACGCCATAGTTGTCCCGACCAATGACGGATAGACCGGCAACGGCTAGCGACTTGGCAGAGTCCCCCTCAGTCAAGATTAGCGTACAATCGGCTGCCTTCTTAGTCCCGGCATTGTTGGCATCCTCTAACTTGACTATCCCCGTGATCCGAGAACGCTTTGACCCATCGGTCTTTTTCAGAGCTGCCTCCTCCTTAAACTTGGCAAAATCCATGACGCTATCGATAACACCGGATTTCATAACTTTTGGGGTTCAAAGATTTGATCATGGTGAGCTTAACGAGTATTTTTTTGTTATTTTGGATTCAATCGGGAACACCGACCTTTCTTCATAAAATCTTCGGGAATGATACACTTGCTGCCGAACTTACTCGCGCTCAGCGTCATATTCTCCTTCGTCTGACTATCAAACGCTGGGTTTTCAATCAGGCAGTTCACAAAGACCCAGATATGATTTCTGACTTGAAACGGCTTGAGGGTCAGTTTGGCCTTCTTTTTATTGACAGCTTCGATGATTTTCTCGACCAGTTGCTTGACGACGTGTTCGACATGAGTACCACCCTTGGTGGTCGCAATCGAATTACAGAACGAAACCTGTTGGAATTGACCATCTGAAGGTGTAAATGCGATTTCCCATCGTATGCCGCATTCTTCGTAGATGATTGGAGCTTTGTTGTTTCCTGGGGATCCGGGAACCTCTAGAGCTTTGGCCGATGATCCTTTGGGAGCCTTTGTGAAGACGAAAGGGTTAACACACCCTGGCCGGAGTACTATCATTGAGGCAACGAGATCCGTACCTCGTTGAGCCCGTTGGTATACATTTCAACGTATTTCTTGAATCCGGTGATCTTGATTCTTTCGTCGTTCAGCCATACTTTAACGTTCTTCAGAGTTCCAGCCATATCGTAGACACGTTTGCTAAGCAAGGCTTCCATATCACCAGCCAGTCCGTTCTCGGATGGTAGATTAAACTTGACTAAATCCGGCCTGAAGGTGATTTTGGTGAACTCTTCGCCCTTCTTGTTTTCGGTGATTTTGGGCTTCTCTTTGATCGACATATTGCTATGGATGTTTGAGCAAGATTGCGTCAATGACCATGATCATCCGATGGCCAGAGCAAAAACCACGAAAGCGCGACGGGCTTACTTTTTGAAGGTTTGCTTATACTTCTTAGCCGTCTCTTTGTCGGCAGTTTCGACGATGAATTCGGTTGAATAAATATTGGCAAGTTCTTTACAAGGGAGGGAAACACGTGTGAGAGGTACAGGCGATGGGGTTCCAGGTTTGAATCAAACAAACATAGGACTTAACTGGCTCCATAACCATTCCTACCACCGGTGGTCTTTTTCTCATCATCATCGAAATTGCTACCGGCGAGTAGATGACCAAAGATGAGCTCGGGAATATAAATCTTTTCGGTTTCGTGAACCTGGGGTTGCGATCGGCGGTGTGGATCAGATCGTTTTGCTCGCCATCTCGACGATCCCGAGCTGAGGCTCTCAAGTCTAGATGATCGACGAGCTCGCGCACCTGGATAGGGATCCCTCTACCATTGTTCATCACGGAAATGATATTTTTCTCTGGATCGATGACGACTTTGAGGGTATCCATGCTTGCATCACGTTGCTGACATCAAGGGTGGAGGATTACGAATCGTTAGGGTGGGATAGAGTAGATAGCACGTCAACCGATGAGGCTGACCTTATTATCGGCGGCGTTGACGAGGATCTCGTCGACGATCTTGTAGAGACCGGGAACGAATGAGATCTCTTTATTGACCATCATCTTCTTGTCTTTGTCAAATATCCACATGTACTGCCTGATAGCTTCGACACTACCGATATATGTATCGGGTCTCTTGAGGACGTGTTCGAGTTGACTTAACTTTCAAACGGCGAGAAGGGACGATTAGCTCGACGGAGGCTTTGGTGGTGATGGGGAAGATAGGATCGAATGGAGGTGATTGAATGACCAACCTTTTGATACATCTGACTGGCGGTCTTTTGCTTAGACCCAGGGACAGAGATACTTGAGGTGGTTGGCTTGGATTTCGGAAGTTCGGTCATGACATCGTCGGCCTCTGAATCTAGTTCTGGATCGGAATTTCTATCGTTCCGGTCTAGTAAAGGCTTGTGCTTAGGTTTAGTGGAGGCGGTCTTGAGTTTAGTTGGAGCCTTGGAAGTTTTTGACGCGGGTTTGGGCTTGCTGGCAGTCTTGGAAATATGGATGTACATATTTCAATTTTTTTGGGTTGGAATTTTTGAAAGGTTAAGATGAGAGAAGGGGAGGAGGAAGGAGGCGTGGATGTGAGAGGACAAGACTAGAGATCAAGCAGGGAGAGAGATGAGCTGGAGAAGGTGTGGCTTACCTTGGGTTTCGGTTTGGATTTGATTGCCGAATCAAAGTCAGAGCCGGAATCATCATGGATTGGGATTTCAAAGTCATCAGACTATTCAAGTGAGGAACCGAATCGGATGTGTGAGTGAGGATCGTTGAGAGGGGAAGAGAAGCGGAGGTAGGAGGACATACTTGGTCAGAAGACGACATCTTGAGAGACGAAGAAGGATGAGGTCGGAATGAGTGTAAGAAGTGGGATCGTAAGTGGGTAGGGTATGGTCGGTAAGGATGAGATGGATGATTGAGATCGAGGTGATGGTGATCGAGGTAGTGAGTTGCCCAAGTAGTAGTAGTCCTGGTCGATAAACTAACTATCGATCCTCGAGCGATGGCGATGATGGTCGGCTTCGTTGTTGCTGTTGATGATGATAACTTGGGATGAGAAAGCTTTCAATCGTTATCCATCCTGCTTCCACTCCACTCCACGTGTATCTTCATCATCGTCTTCATCATCGTCTTCGTCTTCGTCTTCGTCTTCGTCTTCGTCTTCGGTGGACGGTGGGGTGGGTACTGTTGTGGTAGCAAGTAACTTGGCCCGGAACTCTGCTGCCCGGCTGTCCGCCCAATTCGTGGCTGCCAAACCGGCAGTTTCATTCTCGACGCGCGTCGTTGACCTCCCGCCCTGGCCGCGCCGCCAGCTCAAGCGCGTTCGAGCGCATCTCCAGCTTCGACGAGCTGTGCGCCGCCCGCCCAACCAACCCAACCAACCCCCAGCCAGCAGCTTTCACTCCTCCTCTAAGCCATCATCATCAAACTTGGTCTCATCACACCTTCCTTCTCTTCATCAAATCAAATCATGAGTGCTTCTAGTTTCATTTCATTTAAATTTTTAGTCGATTCTCCCAGTCTAGTCTTCGATCGATCCAATCTCTCTCTCTCTCTCTCTCTCTCTCTCTCTCTCTCTCCTTTTTTTTGGGGGAGGTGGGTTGATTTAGATGGCCAAAGGGACCACTGCCGCCAACAATCTAGTCATGCTCGCACTAAACTCAAAGCAAGCGATCAAAAATCTTGAGAAGTTACCCATCAAATAAAAATATTGGAATCACCTTCACTCTCATGCTTCAGAACCAAAGGTATCTTGTTGAAAGGACAAGAAAACCTTGAGATATACCTCCAACACCTCAGCATCTACTCTCAAGCCAAGAGCATGAAACATCATCAGGAGAAATTTTTTTTTTAAAAAAAAGAAACAGTGAATACTGCTCAACGACTTCAAATCCCAAATTAAAAATAGAATTTTCATTCTGACTATAGGTTAATGATTTTATATGCCTCAATCTCTCACATTTTAAGTTTGATAATGAAGTCATCACCAGCAACTGATCTTGAATTCTATCAAGATTCAACTTGATCATTTAGAGTTTCATCATCCAAGATGAATCTTCAAATCCCTTCAGAAATCCAATCAAACTATCAACCGGAGAGACTGAATTCAAACCTGTTTAATCAACAAGCTGATCTCCAGCCTGGAGTCATTCAATTCATTTTTGGCATCCAGTAAACTATTCAAACACAAAATCCAAAAAAACTTAACCAATCCTGCCACTAAGGTATGGGAAGGATATGAAGGATAGTCTACAGGAAATCAAAACATTATAATCAGCCAAAAACTCAAGATTGAAAAGAGGGGCTAAACCTGCCAGATGGTGTAGAAGTTGGAACCTGTTTAGAACCTTTTGGGGATTTCTTTTTTGAGGTTTTTGAGTCATGCCATGCAAAATTTATGTTGGTTCATATTCTTAAAAATTTTCTTGTTTATGTACTTGATCTTAAATACGTTAGAATAGATTTATTTATTTTTTTTCTTTTAGGAAAAAACAAATAAAAAAAGAAGTTTTTGTTACATAATTATTAGGGTGTATCAGAATTAGAAAGCCAACCATTTTTTAATGGTGGGTTTCCAAAAAATAGCCCAATTTCAAACCCACCATGAAAAATAATAAAAAACCACTTATTTCACATCAGGCATATAAGAGTTACCTGAAAATAAGTGGGTTTTTTAAAAATATGGCATATAGCATCAGTGAACAGAGATTCCAACCAACCTGTTCATCAAATCACTCCTTGCTCTCAGACTCACTCACCCCACTGGCCATCTCATCCATCTTGATAACTTTGAGAAACTCATCCTCAACTACCTCTGCCCATATGTCAAGCTCAAGTTCAGACTGGAATCACATCCCAAGATCACCATCTGTTGCCTGCTTTCTCAGATCCAACCCCAAGACTTCCGCTTCTTGGGACCTTGTCCCCATCCCTTGGGTGGCTTGATCAGCTATTGGTTCTCCACCTGATCCATCCATCAACTGTTGATTCTCTCATTGGAATCATGACTACCTACTTATCAGACCCCTATTGTTTGTGCCACCAATTCACCCTCCAACTCAATATCCTCAAAAGTCAAGTACGGTGATTGGATGAAGCCATGGTGATTCCAAGCCTCAAAACATCTTGCTCAAACAAGAAATTTTTAGTGATAACAAGGATGGTTATGATTTTTTTGGCCATTGCAAGAAGAGGAGGTTGAGATTGAAAATGGGCAATGGATAAAAGCAGCAGATGAGAAAGATGATGGTCAATCATGAGCTTTGAACCTTGAGGATCACTTCCTTCCAATTGGGTTTTCCAACAAAAGTTGAGTTGATCCTAACCATTCTGATCCAGATCATCTTTCTCCTTGTCATCTTCTAGTATCCAAAAAGTCTCCAAATTATTCAAATAAATATCAGCTTCATAATAGGAAGGGAGAAAGAGGATAGGAGAATGCTTACTAGACCTTGTATTGATGTCTTGTTTTAGCTAAGACTCTAAACATTTTGGGACGGGGGGAATTCTGTTTGAGTGTGTTGGATAATTTTTTGTTTTTTTGTTGGTTTTTTTTCAAAGGATGAGATAAATTAATGGAGAAGAAAAAAAGAGTCCATCATCAGAGAGAAGAGAAGATCCTCCAAGTTTGGGAAATGGTAAAATTGTACAAGTATCTGACACAACAAACTGCAGAACCCCCCTCCCCCCCCCCCAAAAAAAAAAAGAAAAAGAAAAAGAAAAAAACAAAAGGCAAAGGAAAATCAAAGATGTCCAAGGAGAAAGAAGAGAAAACTGCGCCCCAAAATGCCAAATTTAAGTAGAAAAATAGATGTAAAAGCGCAAAAAGAAGTTTCAAATTTTGAAAGATCAACAGATTTTCATCAAGATCTCTTCTCAAGAGTTCATTCAAGTTGAGGATTGGAAAATTTTGGATGGAAGAAGTTGAAACATGTTTGTCAACTGGGGCTAGGCCATCTTGGACTTTCAAAGATTGCTTAACATCAGTTTCAAGGCATGCTTGATTCTTGAATTGAAACTGAGGAGATGAAGACAAAAACACAGGATTCTGCATCCAAATGATGCCCTCATTGATCTGATGGTGGAAAATGCTATCAGGAGAACTACTAAAAAAAATTGTTTGGAAGCAGTCACCCAAAAATTTGAAGCTCTTGAACTTGAAAGCTTGTGTGTTATCATTGAGAGCAATCTCTTTCAAAAATTCTTGAGAAAATTGCAATTTTCAATAAGTCTAGGCAAGAGATACAATGGGGTGGGAAGAAAGGAGACTTATGTGAAAAAAGACAAGAGCAAGAAAGAAAGCAGGAAACAAGAAGAAGCAAATTAGAAGGAAAAAGAAAAAGAACAGTGCCCCCAGGATTCCTGTGCTCTACAACATCAAGAACCTCCACCAGAAACCTTTGAGCCCCAACTCCTAACACCCTCCAATCTCCAAAGAAAGACAAAATCCCCCCATGGAAAAATGCAAATACTGCACAAAGAAGCAGAGAACATGTACCCAAACTGCCGGTTGCCCAGCCTGTGACGCCTGTTGTCTAGGCCATCACAGGTGCTTGCTTGTTTCTCTGACCCCTGGATCCTTACAGACTTGCCCTCTGCCCTGTCCTTGCTCTTCTTCCAGACCCTGTTGCAAATGCTGCCACAAAGGACCAATGGCCGATTTTGTGGTGGATGATTATGAGTCAATTGAGACCAAAGATTGGACTCCAGAGACGGACCATGCCGCCTCATTTTTGCCTGTTGTGGAGGCCACGGACTATCTTTCTCCCCCTCCTCAACGGGCAGACTTCCCTACTTCCACCGCCTGGGGAGATGCTACCCAAGCCTGAGGCTGACGTCATAACCTGAATGTTGGACTTGGCCAAGTACCACGCGGGCCCAACACAGCCCCCGTCTTTGTCCAAGTAGCAACGCCTCCAATACCCCCGCCAACAGCACCCAATGTTCCACTATTCCATTGGCCATCACCCACTCCTCCAGTGTCCACCACTCTGACCGCATCTCCTCCAACCATAACACCTCCTGCAGAGTTTTAGTCCCTGCACTTGGTCATTGCAATTAGCTCTGATTAACTGCTTGTACCCCATGAGTTTTTTTTTTTTTTTTTTTTTTTTTTTTACTGGCCCCTCCTCATCCTCACACAGCTCCCGCGCCTCACAATGAACCACCGTTGCCTCCATTTCTGGTCAGAAGATCTCTGTGTTTCTTGTCTCCAATTTGGACCCCGTCTCCTTGGATCTTCTCCCAGAACTCCAACTCCCGCCCTTCTAGGTCAACCCAATTCCCCCTGATCTCTCTGTACCACACGGCCATCCAAAGGGAAAACAAAGAAGGCAGCTGAGGAATTGAGGAAGCCAGAATTTGCCGGTACCTCCGCAAATTGGGTGAGAAAATACTGGCCATCCTCCATTGTTTGGTTGGGATCCCAGCCACAGAGCATTGCAAGGTCCTCCGCAAGCATCATTGTGCCGGTGGTGAGCTCTTCCGCAGGCTCTGCCGCGTCATCTTCCTTCCATAGATTTCTCCCTCCTCTTGAATCATTGCGGAACCCCTTCTAAATCTTTTGTTGAGACTGTGAAAATGAAGATGTGTCTGGTGGGAGTCAAACCCACAACCTCAGATAGACTGAGACACATAATAGAGTTCTGCCTTTACCAACTAGGCTACAGATGCTTGTGGATGCCAGGGTTGTTTGGTATTACTGTTCTAGGTTCAACTGCAAAGCCTCTGTACTGAGGTGATACATCATGTTAGCAGGTTTAACCTCAACACCCCCCCTTGCTACATGATGTAGAAATAGGTATGGTGATACCCAGGTGAAAGTGTGATTGGTGTGAGGATTGAAACCGTGATTGTAGGGTAGGCTTACAGGGGATGATGGCCTTACAGAAAGAATTCACATCTTATTCAAGTCTCTTAAGTAAGCAAGTATACGCTCAGGTAGGCTCTGGGCTCATAACCTGTTGAGACTGTGAAAATGAAGATGTTTATGGTGGGAGTAAAACCCACAACCTCAGATAGACTGAGACACATACTAGAGTGCTGCCTTTACCAACTAGGCTACAGACGCTTGTGGATGCCAGGGTTGTTTGGTATCACTGGTCTAGGTTCAACTGCACAGCCTCTGTACTGTGGTGATACATCATGTTAGCAGGTTTAACCTCAAAATCTTGTACATAGCCAAATAAACAAATACAATGCCTGGCCCGCCCCAGAAAGAAATCCTCTTGATTCCCCGCACCATAGTACAGAAATGAGAAACAAAAAAAAAAAAGAAACTCTGCAAACCCCTAGTGAGATCCCATCTGAATATGAGAATAAGAAAAAAAAACTGAGACTAAGAAAAAGACTCCAAAATCCGCAAATAAATATGTCCTAAGGGACCTGGACCACCCCAGACAAAGGCCTTTAAGACCTTCCACGCTGCTCCAGTGATCTGAGCTTCCCCGTACCCCCACAACTTGAATGTTGACCCCAACATTCAATCCTCCAAGGACTCCTCCTCCAAAGACTCCCTCTCCTCCGCAGCCGGCTCACTTACATTGACCATATCTTGATTGTCATCTCCCAAACCTGTGTTTTTGTCAAAATCCGTAGTGCCACGCACGTGGAAATTTTTGACGTGAGCCACCGCCACCTTCTGCGTGAGCAGAGTTCCATCCAATTCATCCAACTGATAACTCCCACCCGGAAACTGACTAACAACCCAATAAGGACCATTCCAGCAATCCGCAAAAAGCTTACCCCACTGCGTCTCCAAGCTCCAATTATAAAGAAGAACCAGACCACCTTTGTGCAAAGGGTCCTGTAAGCAATTGGCACAGCGCTTGTCCCAGTACCAAACTGACTTAGCCCAACTGTCCCAAAGCCTCTTTTCCACATTTTCCACCATTTCCTTCCTCCGCAAAAGTTGCTCTGCCCGCGCCACAACTAGATCCTCTGTGGTCTTAACCTTCCACTAGTAAATAGAGAGGTAAGTCAAGGTTTTGATATCTACTGGAAGCACCGGCTGCCGCACATACAAGAGCTTGTAAGGCAAATAACCCGTCCCCTGCTTGACTGATATTTGATCCACAAACAGCACAACTGGCAGGGTTTCCTGCCACTTCTTCCTGTTACTTCCACAGATCTTGACCATTGCGTCCTTAATTGGCTGATGGCCCCTTTGTATTTCCCCTGCTCCCTCTGGATAATACTCCATAACTTGCCCAAACTTTGCCACGCAAGATTTGGCCAGCCTCCAAAGATCACCCCAAAACTCTGCCCCGCCGTCCACTGTGATGAGCCGCAAACACCCAAAACAAGCAAACCAATCCTCCTACAAAAACCACCCCACCTTCTCTGCAGACAGCTTAACCAACCAAAGCGCCTCCACCCACCCCAACAAGTTGTCCCAAGCCACGAGCAGGTAAGGGAACTTTCCTGCCTTGATATGGACCATGTCCAGAGAGACCCTCCCAAAAAGGGCATCCTCACCTGTTGGAATACCCACCTCCCTAGGTAATCTGGTACTCCGCTGTTGACAAGCTTTGCAACTCCACACCCAATCTTGCACTTTTTGACCCAGACAGGACCACCAGAACCTGGTCTTAACCCTCCCCCGCCTCTCCGCCTCTCCCCAATGGCCTAAGTCATTGTGAATATTCTGCGTCAACTCCTCTTGATCCTCCTGCCTTGTGACCACAAGCAAAGGTACCAGAAGTGCCCGCTTCCACAACTGACCGTCCTGGAAAAAGAAAAAGACCTTCTGCCAAACCCATCTAACCTCCATTGCCAACAAACCTTCAGGAATAAGGAGCATCCAAAGATACTTTTCAAACGCCTGAAACCTTTGAAACTGTTTCATGGGAAGCTTCCCAACCTCCGCAGCTGTAGTTGCCACAGTCAGAAGCTTCTTCTTCACGTCCAAATCTCCTTCTGCTGCACACCGGACCTCCAGATACCGTGAAAAGGCATCCTGCATTGTAAATGCCTTCCCTGGAACATGCCTGACCATGAAATTGAACAATTGTAAGTATGCCATCCACCATGTCATAGGAGCATTAGGCAAGGTTGGGGAATTAATCATCCTAGCAAGAACTTCCACATCCACCAGGAGCTCAAAAGACACCCCCCACAGAACATGCTTTAATCTCCGCACAATCCTTGTCACTCCGTAAAAATCCAACTTGGGCTGCAAGTATGGAGATTCCACCTCCAAAAAGGTTACCAACTCATAGAGTACTGGACTGTCTTTCCCTTTGTCTTCCTGGGTCAGCATGCCGCCTGCACCAAACTTGCTTGAGTCCACTGCTAGCTGGATCCCTCCTTTCTTGTAGTCAAGGTCCTTCAACAGTATCCACCGCCCAACAATCTCCTTTAGCTCCCCAAAAGCACAATCACATTCCTCCATCCACACCCACTCCACCCCCTTCCTAATTAGTTTCCTCAATGGGCTTGCTATCTCTGCAAAACGCTCAATGAAGATCTGTACCCATGCACATAAACCTAAAAACTGGGAGATGTGAGTAGCATTCCGTGGAGTAGGCCATTCCAAAACTTTGTTAACTTTGGTCTTAGTGATTTTCCTCCCTTTTGCAGAAACCTTGTGGCCAAGGACTTCTAAGGCCAGAACACACACCACAAACGTCTTACCTGAAATGGTCAAACCTGCTTCCTTGATCCAGAACAGGATTCTCTCCAAAGTCCGTGCGTACTCCCAGAAAAACCGCCTTATTCCTGAATTTCCCGCAATAGTTTCTCCGCCGTAATTCCTCTGTGTACCCTTGATACCCAAATCATCAATGAATATCCGTACTGTTTCCAGAACATCATCCTTCAAAATTCAAGTCATTTGAAACTGGTAAACCACTACCAAATTAGTTGCCCCCTGCAGAAGCCGCATTAACTGAAGTTTCCCCAACCGCGTTTCAAATGCTTTCATTGAACAGGACTCTGGATGTAGCTCCCGCTGATTGTACCCCCCCATAACCTCTACTAGCCTGTAGCAGACTCTTCTGGTCATATTCTCCACAAACTCCTCCACCTGCGGAGGCAACCCCATGTCTCTGATTGTGACCAAGTTTAACCTCTGCAGGTTGTGGACAATCCTCAGACTCTTCCCATCCTGCTTTAGTACTGCAAAAATGGGACTAAAATAACTAGAACAAGAAGGCTCGTACAGACCTGTCCGCAAACACTCCCATAACAACTCCGTAAACTGATCCCTAACCGCTGCCAGAATAGGAATGGGTTTGATCTGCCAAGGGTTGTGAGGCACTGTAGGTACCGGTAGGGGGCCCCAATCTCATGACTGAGTAGCCCCCACTCTTCCGGGCTAAAAGACAGCGCTCTCCTCCGCATGAAAATCACCGTCTTGAGTAGTCATACTTCCTCCTATTGCAACCACCCTCTGGCCTAAAGTTAAGTTCCGCCATCTGCTCCTCTGTCAAACCCATTGGATCCTTCTCAAGGATTGCAAGTGTCAAAGGTGCCTCATAAGGGTCCTGTAACCAATTGATAGGCCTCATTGGTTTATTGAGGTCCTGGGGCATTGGATTGTTCTGCCTTTGGACCTTCTTGGCAAACGGTTTGTATTTTCTTCCCAAGGCCCGCACCTCAACCAAGTTTGCTCCCTTGGTTGTCTCCTATATTTTTCATCATCAACCTGCAACAAAATCCGGGTTGCTCACAATTGTGGCACAAGGGTAGCTGCTTGTGCTGATACCCATTTGAGGTGCATACAAGGAAGGACTCACTTTTGATTCTATCTCCACTCCCATCATTTTTGCTCCAATTCCTGCTCTTCTCCATATTGCCCGAAGCACGTTGGACCACGCTACGTGGGTTCCTCCTCCCTGCTCCTTATCTGTTGACCGTCTGCGCAAGGACGGAGCCTTCCCCGCACAGGCCACATGTCCAAACTGTAAAAATCCTCCCCCAAATTGTCATGGCTTCCTTCCGCAAGAGGGAAGCCCTTCCGGTGTTCCCATCAACCACTTTCAGGCCAACAGATGGTTGTCTTTTAGCCTTTCCCCAGGGCCTCTGAAACAGTAAGGAGTTCCTCCCTAGTATCTGGACAGAAGCCAAGAGATGCCCAGAAGGCAAAAAGGAATGGCCTACCAAGTATGAACTCCAACCCGCTCACTACCAAATACAATAGTGGGGCAAATACCTTTGCCACTTCTGTCATTTCTTTCTCCACCTCCCCTTTGACCATGCATTTGAAACCTCCCAAAGTCTGCAACCCAATATTTGCCTCAATATTTGCCTTGTGTTGGACCAATCCCGCATTGGTGGCCAATTTTAATGGAAGGATGTTTCCCATTTAACTGCTATTGACCATTTCCTGGCACCGTTTGCCTCCAATCCGCATTTCTACATATCCCAACGGGAACATCATAGCACCGCTAACTCCTAAAACATCTTGCCCCCGTTGAGAGAACCAACCTTTTCCTCTTCCCTGGGTTTTGGGTTTTCCTCCTTATTCCCTGCAAACTTCTTGAAGATCACAACCATTTCCTCCGCCATTGCTGGTGAGATTTCAGCTAGTTCCTTTGAAGTTAGGGAAACCAGCTGGTCTGTTCCGCAAATCATCCTTGCTATTTCTCCTTCCCTTCCTGAGGGATCCCCCCGCTTTGACTACAGCTCCCTGCTCTGGTGATTTTGCAGGAGTTGGAACATCAAGTTCCATTCTCCTTTCATTGGAGCGGATGGCTCTAACCTCCACCAAAACTTCCGGGGGTTCCCAAGTTAAGGGAAAAGCATACCCTGCTGAAGCTTTAGCTTCCTTCTTCTCCACCGCTGCCGCTCAAGCCAGATCTTGTGGCAAAGGTTGATCTGGCATATCTGGTATAGTTTCTCCTGAAGGGTAGAAGCATTCCCTTCCATCTGTCTTAACTATCTTGCTCTGTATGTCTGTGCTCAGATCTTTAAACAACCTTTTAAGATGGAAGTCTTCCTGGAAATAATAGCATTGGAAGACACAAGGTTTGCCTTTGTTCCTCAGCAGTGCTTTTGATGGTCCCTGAGTTGGTGCATTAGACGTTGTTTTCAGTGGTTCCGGGACTGTGGCAGCCAGTTTTACTATAGATTTCTGTGAGAAAAGACACATTTTGTTAAACATCTCATTCATTTCAGCAGCTTCCTTTGGTGTTACCAGCCCTTTTACCCTTTTCACCTGCACATCCTTATTCTACAAGCCCTTCAGGTATTCCTCCATAAGTTCTGCTAATTCCAACTTGCCTACAACTGCTTCCCAGATGTCCTTCATTTCCCAAAGTATGGTTACCCCTCCATCCCGCGACCTACAAATTAATCCTCTGTTGTAAAGCTTTCTGTGGACCCTTCCACGCAACTTGGAGCTAAGCCCCCGCATAAAAGTCCTCTTGACAAAGCCAGTATGCTCTGCAAAAATTTTGTTGCGGACAAGATACTTCAAAATGCAATAAAATGAGGAACAATACACAACAAACAAGGCCCACAAGGAAACACCTCCTTCCTTTGCCGTTTCAGTTGCAAAATGCTCAAGATCCACTTTGCGGAACCTCTGCCCTTGTGAACCCCATTTTTCCACTATTTCCTCCCGCTCTCCGTACCCCTCCATATCCTCCACGTCCCGCAGGACCTCCTTGTCCTGAATGAAGTTGACTATTTGCCTGACACAATTGACGTCATTTGTGTCTTTGCTGTTGGCGGTGTTCTCAAATTGTTCCAGAAACAGGTGAACATCCTCCAGGCAAAACCTGACTGCGGGGTAGTCCCTTGGCATAATTTTTTCTCCACTCCCTTGCCGCTCCTCTTGCATCTCTGGTGCCGCATATGTTGATTGCCCCCCCCATGGCCACTCTTGGCGGTGGCCCTGCCAGACTGGCAGTCTGACAAGGGGCGCTTTGATACAGTGGCCTGCTACCGGTTGCCTGTTGGTGAGTTGGAAGCAAGTCAACCAAACCGGCCTCAAAATCTCCCATCATCTTGTTGTAAAAGAAAGAATAAAAAAAATAAAAAATATATATCTTGGCAGACATTACCAGGCAATATAACAGAGAAAGGAATTTCCCGTCCAGACCCCCAATTTGTGGAAAGAGATTGTGTGTTTGGTAAATTCCCTGAAAAAATATAAAGTTATCCACAAAAATCTTGCTCCAAGTTCCGGAAAGCCCACTAGCCCTTGAGTTACACTCCTGTACCTCCGCACTTCCTAATTGAACTCCACTTCTGTACTCAAGCCAGAAACCACTAAAGCTAACTTGTGATGAAATAATAGTAAATAAACAAGAAGGACTCCCCAACAAGCTCCGCACTTGAACTATTTCCCTAAATATTACCTCCAATAAATCTTGCAGGTAACTACACTCTGAAGTAACAGAAGAAAGGAATAACACTATAATACGCCGTGATAATCTCCAATAAAGGTAAACTCCAATTTTTATGAATTCTGCCCCAAAAATTTCATGATCCCCCCTTGTACAACCAAAGGAAAGCTTCCTTATATATACAACAAAAGAATGCAAGCCCCAAATGAAAGACCCCTCTCAACTCCATGCATTCCGCAATGACCCGCCTTTGCTACTCCAAAAAAGGAATCTGAACTGCTAATGAACAACCCCTTTTCCCACTGCCTCTGTGCATTTGTACTGATCCTCCTTACCAATAGTCCAATCCTTACCCAATCCAATAATTTGCAGTAGATTTGGTGATCCTGTTGCTGATTTCCCCTAACAGTTGAGTTGTGCCAATGCATTACTAGCAACAGATCCTCCTCAATCTTCCCTAGAGGATCACTACCAATCCTGCATACAGCATAACTATGAATCCTCAAAAGTCTGCAGGCCTCCTCCTCAACTTTAGCGTTCATTGCCACACAGCGCTCCGCAATCTCAGTCTATATCCCATAATCTGCCTAATCCGTCCTAATTAGCTTTGATCACTTGCTTCTGCATTATTAAACCCACCGCTGCGGAGGGAAAGTTATATTTGACCGCGCAATGTCCTTAAAAGGCAAAAACTCCGGTCCATTATTGTCATTTTGCCCGCAAAAAGCGCGCGCTGCACCAATGCCAAGCCCTCAGCTATTGTACTCCGGAATAGAAAGTCCACCAAGGCGCCTCTCTGAGTCTATTGTACTGCGGAATTCCACCCACAGCTGAGCCGCTTCCAAGTCAAATTTCCAGTAGTGCGCCCACTTGCCTCCGTGTCTATAAATAACCACCACAGCAGGCCCCTAGCAACTGACCAGGCCATTGCACAAGGCAACCAGCCGGCTCACTAGCCAGCCCCCCCTGTCAGCCTACTAGATTCCAAGGACCTAGCTCCTTCCAGCTACTAGAGGTGATAGAAAATTTAGAGCAAAAATGTTGAAAAATGCCAGAGATATATTTTGGCTGAAAGGGTTAAATTTATTTATATATATGTAAAAATAAATTTAAAAGGAGGGGCAAACAACTCAATGGGGTTGTTGATCCCTTTGAAACACAGGTATATGTCTGTTAAGGACAATATAGATGCAATTTTGGTGCCTGTGGGGTTTACAAGGACTCCTTTCAAGAAGGTTGTGTGTAATTTCCTTGGGGTTTGGGTTATGCAGAACCTAAAAAAAGGGATATAAGTCAGAGGGATCACTTACTAGGCCTAGATCCGGACTAATTCTTGATGGATGGGCCAATATGCAGGGATTCAGGGTGCTGGAAGCTGATGCTGGGGCAGGCTGAATGGCTGGATGCTGATTTTGGCCAAAAATAAGGATTCAAGAGTTTTGTCTATAATTTTATCAGAAAGTGGTCCAGGATCACACACTTATTTCTTATAAGGGTTTGATGGCTTGAGGAAGAAAATATCTGAAGCAACCATGACTATATAACTGGATGAATCCATCAGAAATGGCTGGGGGAGGAGCCTTTATTTATATCATTTTGGGTCCCCTCATGGTGCAGTCTTTTTACCAACCAAAGGAGGGTGACCCAGGCTAGTACTGAGGCCAGGTAGCTATCAGTGTGTTTGTGTAGACCTACCCTGGTCACTACAGAGGTACAGGAAGCCCTATGTCATCATGCTTGGGGCTTGATACACGTTTCTGTACCCTGAATGACCTCACTGCATCAGCCAAAGAAGTAGTACTCAATTAATAAAACATAGTGAACAAGGCTAATGCTGAAGCTAAGGGACCATTGGTGTGTTTGCGTGGACCTGCTCTAGCCACTACAGAAGTATGGAGAGTCTTATGTCATCATACTTGGGGCTTGGTACACGTTTCTGTACCCTTAATGATCTCACTGTATCAGCCAAAGAGGTTGTATTCAATTAATATTTTTAAATATAAGCCATGGTCTCCTGAGCCCAGGGGCTTAAACAAATGCTCAAGAGACTTTGTTCTGAGGGCTTATTTCAAGTATGAGGCTCTTCTTTCCATATTTGCTTAATTGGGGTTTCTTTAATTGAGTAGTGAGCCCCTGGTTGTGACTAGTTACATACAGTCTACATTGTACAGGGTACAGGGGAGGTTGTATGGGTGCCTGGTATATTGTGAGAAAGTTGGCACGAAGCTAATCTACTGTTTATCCCCATTGCACACTCTCAGGGTGCTACAGTAACTAATATTAGTCTAATTAAATCTACTTAATTGGGTATTAAGCCAGTGGTTGTGACTAGTTACGTACAGTCTTCCTTGTATAGGGTACAGAGGAGGTTGTATAGGTGTCAGGTGTCTTGTGGGCTATTCAGCACGAAGATAGGCCTCTTTGTGTCCTCAGTGTACCCTCTCAGGATGCTAATTTACCTATTGTGTACTCTTTTGGGCCCAAACCTTCTGTACTGGTCCCATTACAGGGGACCCTGACAGCCTTTGATACAGCTCTCAAAAGGATGCAGGGCCCAATTTTTCCGAACTTTCTGTTTGTTTGGGCAGTCTCATGCTGTTTGCTACCTTGTGGTGGTGCTCTTTGGGCCCCATGTGGTGTGGAACAAGGCTGTGGGGTGTATGTGAGGTACAGTACACAGGGGTGTCACAGTTCTACCTGAAGGAGCAGGAACTGGGGGGGTGGTGCCAGTGGAAGACCCTACCTAATTGGCACCAGGAATCCATTTCTGCAATAACATTCCTACTTTTCTTACTAATTAAGGGTTTTTATCTCATTTTTGTTTTTAAGTTATTATTTCCGTATTTTTGTATTCATTATTATTATTCATTCATTTTTAATTTCTGGGGTCTTTAGTCAGTTGGTTCTGAATAGTAGCCAGCTGACACCCCCTATCCAAAAAATGGAAACAGGCTTTAGGGTACCACCTATACACCCTACAGCCTTTTTCCACACCACATGGGTGTTGAAAGGAAATCACAGATTACCATTCTCTCAGCACACCTCCACCACTCAAATCAACATGTCACTTACTTTTCACACTTGTTTGCCTTGCGCGCTCCCACTTGTTACACCCCGAGACACTCAAGGCCACCACTCCAGTATCTTGTCTCATCTCCCTCTTCCACTCGCCTCCCTCAACAGCTTCCTCATCTGCTTGGGCCCATCTGCTTCCGTCAATTTGCTTCCCTCTTTGCTTCCCTTCATCCACTTCCCTTCCAATCCGCATCCCTCTCTCATCCACTCCCTTCCTCCAACTTCTTGATTCTCTCACTGCTTTCAACAACTTCTCTCCTCCCTCTCCTCTCTTGCCTCTCTTGATCTCACTCAATTCTTGCTCTAAACTTCATCTACAATCAGTTGCCAATTCCTCCGCTCAAATCACCTCAACATCAAACTACCCGGCTGCTCATTTTCATCACTACCAATTTCCTTTCTTTGTTGTTCACATGTGAGGTACTACCTGGCTGCTCATTTTCATCACTACCGATTTCCTTTCTTTGTTGTTCACATACCTTGATCCTGTCTCTTACTATCTCCTCATTTTTCACCATCCTTTACAATCTGTTGTCCTTAAGCATCATTTCTTCCTCTCAGTTAGCACAGATCTGTTGGTCCAGGGAATTAGATAATTTTAGCTCTTCACGGTTAAAAGCCAAAATTGCAAACCTCCCACAACGGATTGAGCAAAAACATGTCACTTGCACCTGGACCTCCAGATCTCAATGGATCCCTTCTCAAGACTCTCACCAACTCTATTCCTACTCTAACTGAATCAAACTTCTCGCTATGGCACTCTAAATTAACAACCATATTTGCACTGAAGGGTATAGGTCAATGGCTCCTTTCATCTGAACCCAAGAAGTGTCCTCCCAAAGTTCACCTCAAATTAGTAGGATATATCCTAGCCAAACTGGACAACAGAACTTACATCAATTGTGTCAAAGATCACCATCTTGTCAACGGAATCAAACTCTGGAAATCAATAAACAAATTCTACGCCTCATCTCAAACTGAAAATTGTTCACGGGTTTTCTTCAACTTCCTCAATCTCCAGTTTGATCCCAAACATGTGGATAAATTCATAACAGAAGTGAAGTCATGTCTCATCCAAATCTCTGAGATTGGAATTCAAATGGACAATGACATAGTGGTGTATTTAATACTCTACAAGTTTCCGCCCCAATTGGAACATCTCAAGACAACCATCACCCACTCCTTGGGCAAATACAAAATTGACGGCAATCTTGTTCTTCAACACTTGAATCAAGTTAAAAATGAGATTGCCGCTGGAACCTACGCGTTGGCCATGATTAATAAGAGTGGTAAGCAAGAATTTATCAAGTGCAGGGCTACCTGGCACAATCCGCAATTGTCCCATCCCAAAAATTCTTGCTGGTGGCTCTATCCTCATCTCCAAACAAACAAGAAAAACAATGACAATAACAGTAACTCTAAATCAAACAAGAATAAACCAGCCTTGGCAAACTTCAACTGTACATCATATAACTTTGCCATGACCAACTCTCAACTACTCACCAAGCATTCCATCATCTTGGACTCTGGAGCATCTCAATCTATGTTCAACTCACTCAACTTCTTCAAAGAAGATCTCTCAGAGGATCACACCAAAATCCAAACCGGGAAAGAAAACACCTCCCTCAGCGCCAAAGGGGTTGGAACTGCTAAGCTTCTGTCCAAATTCTGTAACATCTGCCTCAGTCAATCTCTATACGTCCCTCAGATAGCAGTCAATCTTGTGTCATTAGGAGAACTTCCCAATCAGGGTTGCTTGTTGCATCTCTCTGGTCCCAAAAATTTTGCCATCAACTTCAAAGGTAACACTGTCCTCACGGGGTGTCATCAAGGAAAATCTTCTGGTGATTAGAGACTTTTCACTTCTGCAATCCAAATCATCCCACGCTTTTTTCACGCTCACAACTCTTCACAAGCACTTTGGAAATTCTCACCTCAATCAAACCAAGCTGCTTTCAAAAGAATTTCCCAAAATACAATGGAAGAAGCTTGCCTGCAAATCCTGTGTTCTTGGAAAAATTCATCACTCTCCCTTCAAAAGTCACATTCCCAATTGCTCCAAACCTTTTGCTTGTCTCCACGCCAATGTGTGTGGTCCAATAAATCCTGTCTCTAAGACAGGTAACCCCTACTTCCTCCTCCTCACCAACGAGTTCTCTTGCTTCAAAACTTGTCTTCCCATCAGATTGAAATTGGAAATTGCTGACAAGATAATCAAATTCATCAAAGTTCACTCCAACCAATTTGGATACCAACTAAAATCTTTCCACTCTGACAATGGTGGAGAATTTGTGAACTAAAAACTCTCAAGCTTCCTCTCAGATTCCAGCATTGTACACACAACCTTGGAACCTTACACCCCACAACATAATCCAATTGCCAAGCGAGGAAATTGCACAATAGTCAAATCCTCCAGAACTACGATCATCAATATGTCCGTTCCAACAGAGCTATGGGATCAAATTCTTGTTGGATGCTGTGACATCCTCAATCTTCTACCTTCCAAACACTCAAAAACAAGTCCCTCAGAATTGTGGCATGGCATCAAACCTAAACTCAGCTTGATCAGAATCCTGGGATCCAAGGCAATAGTTCTGAATCTTTGTCATCATCTGGGAAAATTTGAGAAGAAAGTTTGGGAGGGCATCATAGCAGGTCACAACCTGCAATTCAACTCCTACCTGATCTATGTTCCAGAACTTGGCAAAAAATTCATTCTAAACACGTTAAAATCCTTGAAAATGTAAAGCTAAATGAATCTCCTCCTCTTTCCAAAAATCTCTTTGAAACCCTCATTCAATCTGACTCCAATCTCCTCAACACCCTTTCCTCCATGAACCATGATCATTCCACTCATTGATCCTCCACTCCCCTCATTAACACAACTCCCATTGAACCATCTCAGGCCTCAGAAGCCACCATTAATCCTAACTCTCCTACCGGATCCTCCAACTCCAACAAGTCTCCCGCAGAATCCTCTGACAACAAAAACATCATCAACCAGCTTGCTCCATCATCCATGGCTCTAAGGGACCGCTCAAACATCCAACTTCCTCAACAATATGGATTTCTGTCCAGAACTGTTCCCCAAAACTACAAAGAAGCAAAACGCTCCCCCAACTTCAAAAATTGGTTCAAGGGCATGAAGACCAAGCTCAATGGGATAGAAACCATGGGTGTTTGGAACGGCTGCCATTCCCTTCCAGAAGGTAAAAAGGCTTTGTTGACTGTTTGAGTCTATTGACTCAAATCCAGTACCAAAAACAATGGAGTCATATTCAAAGCTTGCTTATCTGTTCAAGGCTTTTGACAGCTGGAATTCATTGATTATGGAGAGACCTATGCGCTGACTAGTCAAATCACCACCCTTCAAACATGACTTGTTCATGCGTTCCATCACAAACTTCAAATTACTCAAATTGACGTGAAGTCTGCATTCTTGCACGCCACCCTGGATGAAGATATTTTCATCAAGACTCCTACCAGTTACAACACTCCCTTTCCCTACCTCAAACTAAATAAGGCTTTATACGGTCTGAAACAGGCACCAAAGAGCTGGTTCAATACTCTGAAATGTTGGATTCTTGACCAAGGTTTCATGACGTCCTCCCCCAATCCCTGTCTGTTCATCAATCAACTCTCTCAAACCTTTATTTTCTGATATGCCAATGACCTGGTGATTATAGGAAATTCTCAGGAGCTTTGAACTCAGCTGAAGACAAAGTTTTCCATTTCACATGAAGGTCCTCTCTTCAAGATCCTTGGAAACTACATCACTGAGTTGCCACAAGGACCATGTCTTTACCAGCCCAATCACATTGACACAGCTTTGACCAAACTCAGGCTATCAGAATCCAAACCCATTAATACACCAGCGACTCCCAGAATTGCTCTCAAGCCTGCTACCAAACCAACGCCTCTGCCTTCTCTGACTTAAACATCAATTACCGCTCTTCAACCGGTTTCCTCAACTTCATTGCAACACAAACTGGACCAGATCTCTCATATGCTGTATTGTCGCTGTCTTGTTTTGACACAAAACCCAGATGATCACACTGGATGGAAGCTAAACATGTGTGGCAATACATCAAAACCACTTTCAATCTAGCTCTGCGTCTGAAGAACAATTCCTTCAACTTTGATCTTGAGACTTGGAGTGATTCTGACGGTGGAAACAAGCCCGTCTCACGTAGAAGCCACACTTGCTACTTAGTCCTTCTTTATGGCTTTGCTGTCTCTTGGCATAGCAAGCTTCAAACTACAGTCTCACTATCCTTGACGGAAGGAGAACTCAAAGCAATAGTCCTTGAAACTCAAGAGAAAATCTGGATACTGAATTTTATAAAAGAGCTGAACCCTTCCATCTCCCTCACTCACTGCTCACACATCAACAATAAGGTGCCGAACAATCTCATAAATTCAGAATCTCACCACAGTGCCCCAAGCACATGGACATTCAAATCAAATGGCTCCAAGAGCAGAAGGATTCTAAATATCTTGTCACCAATCTTGTCCCCTCTGAATCAATTTTGGCTGACCCACTAACCAAGCCGGCTATAAAACCCTCCATCAAAAATCTCACATCTATCATAATTCAACCTCTCATCTGAACACGGTTGTGTGTTGAAAGGAAATCACAGATTACCATTCTCTCAGCGCACCTCCACCACTCAAATCAACATGTCACTTACTTTTCACACTCATTTGCCTTGCACACTCCCACTTGTTACACCCCAAGACACTCAAGGCCACCACTCCAGGATCTTGTCTCATCTCCATCTTCCATTTGCCTCCCTCAAAAGCTTCCTCATCCGCTCAAGCCCATCCACTTCTGTCCATTTGCTTCCCTCTTTGCTTCCCTTCATCTGCTTCCCTTCCAATCCGCGTCCCTCTCTCATCCACTACCTTCCTCCAACTTCTTGATTCTCTCACTGCTTTCAACAACTTCTCTCCTCCCTCTCCTCTCTTGCCTCTCTTGATCTCACTCAATTCTTTCTCTCAACTTCATCTACAATCAGTCGCCAATTCCTCCGCTTGAATCACCTCAACATCAAACTACCCGGCTGCTCATTTTCATCACTACCAATTTCCTTTCTTTGTTGTTCACATACCTTTATTCCATCTCTCCTACTATCTCCTCATCTCTCACCATCCTTTACACTCTGTTTTCCTTAAGTGTCATTTCTTCCTCTCAGTTAGAACAGATCTGTTGGTCCAGGGAATTAGATAATTTTAGCTCTTCAATGGGGGCCAAAGAGTGCCACCATGTGGTGTGGAAAAGTATGAAAATGACTAAACCAACCAAAAATCCAGAAAAATTGGGCCCTTCACCTTTTTTAGAACTATACTAAAGGTTGTCAGGGCCCCTGTAATAGGACCTGTACAGAATATTTGGACCCAAAAGGGTACAAATTGGTTACTGTGACACCCTGAGAGTGTGTACTAAAGATAAAAAGAGGCCTAGCTTTGTGCTAGATGGCTCAAAAGACACTAAACATTCATACAACACACTCCTGTGTCCCTGGTAACATAACTGTACATAACTAGTCACAACTGGGGGTGTACTACCTGATTGAGTGACTGTAAAACACACCAATATGGACAGAAGAGCCTCAGAATCAAAATCATCCTTCAGAATAAGATCCCCAGAGCATGTGTTCAAGCCCCTGGCTTTGGGAAGCCATGGCTTATATTTCAAAATATTAATTGAATGCTACCTCTTTGGTTGATACAGTGAGGTCATTAAGGGCACAGAAACATGTATCAAGCCCCAAATATGATGACATAGGGTTTTCCATACTAATTTAGTGGCTATAGAAGGTCTACACAAACACACTGAGGGTCCCCTGGCCTCAGCACTAGCCTGGGTCACCCTCTTTTGGCTGGTAAAAAGACTGTACCATGAGGGGACCCAAACAATATAACTAAAGGCCCTTCCCCCAGCCATTTCTAACTCATTCCCCCAGTCATATAGTCATTATTGCTTCAGATATTTTCTTCCTCAAGACGTAAAACTCTTATAAGAAATAAGTGTGTGATCCTGGACCACTTTCTGATGAAATTATAGATCAAAACTCTTGAATCCCTATTTTTTGGCCAAAATCATCAACCAACCATTCAACCTGCCCCAGTACCAACTTCCAGCACCCTGAATCCTTGAATATTGACCCATTCATCAAGAATAAGTCCGTATCTAGACCTAGTAAGTGATCCTGCTGACTTTTACCCCTTTTGTAGGTTTTTCTTAACCCAACCCCCAAGGAAATTACACACACCCTTCTTGGAAGGAATCCTTGTAAACTCCACAGGCACCACAATTGCTCCTATATTGTACCAAAAAGAAATATACCTCTGTTCTAGAGGGCTAAACAGCCCCAATAAGTTCTTGACCCCTCCATTTTAATTTATTTTACAAATATATAAATAAATTTACTCCTTTTAGCCAAATCATATACCTGGAATTTTATCCTATTTTTACTCCAAACTTTCTATCACCTCTAGAAGCTCAAAGGAGTGAGGTCCTTGGCATCTAGTACGCTGAAAATTGGGGGTCTAGCCAAAAAAAATTGATATAATTATTAATCATTTTCAATTTTTAATAATTTTTAATAATTTTTAATAATTTTTAATAATTTTTAATAATTTTTAATAATTTTTAATAATTTTTAATAATTTTTAATAATTTTTCAAAAATTGAACAAAAATTCCAAAAAATCATTATAATTACCAAACTTCAAAAATACTTCAAAAATAAAAAAAATTATGAAAAAATTATTTTCTGATATTTTTCCCAACTCCTTACTCCAAAGCGGACTTAAAGAACAACGCAGAACTTGTTAAATACTATCTCAAACTCTTAAAACTCCGAAAAGAAGAGTATATCAAAAATTACAAACCAACTGATTGGGAACTTCTATCTCCTTTAGAACAGAAGAAATTGATTTCTCTCCATGTAAAAATCAGGGAGGAACAAGAATTGGAAGGAAGGTTTTGTGTCAAGATCATCTTGAAGTATCATAGAGACTGGGCTAAGACTCAACCCCCTGCTCATATCAGATTCAAGTTATTAAAAATTGAGATTTTTCCAAAAATTTCTTTAAACAATTTTTAATCACAAACTAACTTATAAATTTTATATCTGGTATTTCCTAGTTTCTTGACCGCCCACTACCTCATAAAATCCAACTGCTGCCACTGATGAAGTAGCAGACCCACCAGTCACCACTCCAGTGATAGTACCCAACTATCCTGTCATAGAAGCTCCCAATCAACTTAGGTGCGCAACTAGAGAAGAATAAGTGGCCACTCCAAATTCAGAGAGTAAGAAATATTATCTTACTCATTTTAAGCATTTATATAAGTTACTAATTTCTTTCAATAACCATGTATAGACTCAGAGGACCAGATGGATGCTTCACCGCTTTTGCCCACTCCAGAGCCAACCAGAATAATTCATCCGTTGACTCTACCAAGGATGAAAGACTTGGGTATCCAGCCAATTCAGAGGATCCCATCCCCAGCTCCTCTTCCCATCCCTTCCTCCCAAGCTTTCTCTCAAGGACAGCAAGTGGAGTTCTGGAAAATGCTGATCAAGGAACACATGTCCTTATGGAAAAAGTTAATGCAAGCAGAGAAAGAGGCCAATGTGAAGATTCAGGTCTTCTATTGCAGGCAGGCCCAGATTTCCCAAAAAGCTTTGAAAAAGTTCATAAAAAAGAAAGAGCTAGAGGAGTATGTGAAGGGGTGGAATCCTTGGGATCACCTCAAGAAGATCAAACCTCCTCCCAACAACAAGGGAAAATTAAGGTCCTCCAATCAGAGGAGGGCAAAGGAGGATTTCAAAAATCCAGAAATTTGGGCAGAAGTGAAAGCTCTGGCTCAAGTATTAAAGGGGGATTACAAGAGCTAGTTGTAGATAGTTCTTTTGCCAAGAGTCTCAGAAATAAATTTAGTGCTTTAGACAATAACATTTGTTTGTGCCTCCAAAAGATCCACCAATTGGAAGAGAAATTGAGCAGTCCTGAATACCTCCTTGAGTTGAAGATGGTAAGAACTACTTCCCTCATTAAAAATGGAGTTTCTTCTTATCTGGAAGAAATTGAGACAATTACTTTAGAGGATAGAACTAAGAACTGAATCAATTATGAAAAATCATTTTCAACCTTAAGAGAAGATGTAATTCAAAACAAATCCTATGCCAATAATGTTTCCCTAAAAAAAACTCTGAGAGAACATAAGAACCAGTTGAAAAATTCCATCAATGAGCTCAGAACTCAAATGGACATGCAGCTCAATATGATTAAGAATGATATCAGGGATGTGAAATTGTCTCAGATTTTGCAATCTGAAGCTAATAACCATTCTGAGCTTCCCATACCACCCAGATTCCCCAACCCTAGGTTTAATCTTCCCCCTCTTGACCAGAATTATTCTCCTGACATGGAGAAAGCTATCAAATTTTTGCCCCCCATCACAGATTGGCCTAAGTTCTCTGGAGAAGGAGAATATGATCATATAAGTTTTATGAAATATATTGATCACCAAATCCTTTCTTCTGGCTTACCAGAGACCATAGCCCTAGTAAGGTTACCCAAAATTTTTGAAGGGGTAGCTTTAGACTGTTTTATCTCTAAAAGAGAAGTAGTAGTGGATGTTACATGGGAGGATTGGAAAGAACTGATCAGGGAACAGTTTGGTACTTGAGTTTGGAAAAAGGAAATGCTCAAAGCTTTTGAGCAAGATTTCTTTGATCTGTTTAGAGACCACCCCCACCAATGGTGTTTGACTCAGAAAAAGATAATTGACTGTGTCTATCCTCAACCTTTGGTAGAATAGATTAATGAACAATTACTAGGAAAATGCAAAGGGCACCTAGAACACAATGTCCGGTGTAGGATATCAATCAAAGCTGACCTTCACACTCTTATAGGAGTCATGGGAGAAATAATTGACATGGTGGAACTCAATAAGAAGCCCAGAGACAGACCCAGAGAGCTCCAGAACAAAACCAGAGAGACAAAAAAGGTTGGTAAAGAATTAGTGCTAACCGCTCCCCAAGGGAATGCTGTTGTTAAAAAAAACCCCTCTCTTGAATTCTGGAACTGTGGAGAGAAGGGGCACAGACAACCTTACTGTCCTCATCCTAGGAAAAAGATAAATGATATCAATGCTGACTCTGGTAGTGAGGAAGAAGGTGATGACTTGAACCTATTCATCCAACAACACAAGGAATAACCAGACTCATGCCCTGTCAATGTCATCTCAGGAGATATAGGTTCTAGCATGGAAATTAACCATGTCAAAGGAGAGTCCCAATTGCCCCAGAAGTGGGATGGATCTATGAACTTAGATCACATCTCTGACACCAAAACATTGACAGTGAAGCCAGTCACTGGAAGGTACTACAATTTGGTTAAAAACTGCTTTGCCACTGGTTTGTTTGAAAATAAAATGGCCAGAATTTTACTTGATAGTGGAGCCTTCTGCTCATGCAACAGTACTGATTTCCTGGATTGTCACTACCCAAAGTGCAAAGAACACTTAATTCCCCTGCCCAAGCCCAAGTCCAGCAGTTGCAATTCAGCTATGGATACCCTAGGAGTCATAACTATGCATATTGTTTTTGCCCACAGTAAAGGATCCATAAGACTTCAACTTGAATTTTTATTCTTTAAAAATAGCCTATGTGATTACTTGATACTAGGTAATCATGCTTTCTGTTTGTATGGGATAGAATTCATCCAGAGAAACGAAAATTAATTAACTGTTGGAGGAGAATGGAAAAGGAAATTCCAGATCTGTCACATATCAACCTCCACAGAGAACAAACTGCTAGAGTCATTCAAAAATGAACATTTTTCTCAAGCCTCTCTTAATGATCAACTCATGACCTCTGACCAGCAAGAAGACCTGGTCAACTTGTTTTTTGAAAACATGGGTGCTTTTTTCACCAAGGATCATCCTATAGGTAATATAAAGGTACATGACTTAGTACTAACTCTGACTATAGAACCTCCTTTCCCCCCATCTTGAGGAGACCTGCTTACCTGGCAAGCCCTAAGTCCCAAGTGGGATTTGAAGAACACATAACTGAGCTCATGGATTTAGGAGTCCTTAGGAAATTAGGGCATGATGAGCAAGTAGAAATTACCACTCCCATCATCATAGCCTGACATAACAACAAGTCCAGGATGGTTGGAGATTTAAAAATGTTTAACAACTACACTACAGCAGATTACTACACTATCCCTAGGATAGATAATTCCCTCCATAATATTTCCAAAGCAAAGTAAATTACCTCAATGGATATGCTGAAAGGCTTCAACCAGATACCTATTAAAGCTAAAAGCCAAAAATATATGACAATTATCTGTCACTTGGGCATCTATGAGTATCTGAGGATGCCTTTTGGGATAAAGAATGCCCCTTCCCATTTTCAAAGAATGATGGATAAAGTATTTGGAAATTTCATCCAGCAAGGGTGGGTGATGGTTTAAATTGATGATATTATCATCTACCACCACAGAAAAATGGCTTCCACCTGTATGCAGGTGGCATTTCTGTATCCAATTGATATCTCAGGGTTATGTGATGCTGTATCTCATCATTAACTTTCAGCAGGTGGTGAAATATTGTGACTAGAGATCAGCATTTGCTGAACTTTGGGCTCATTATTTCATAATAGATTTTAAAGCGAAAGCTAGATATGAGCAAAGCTTTTGCTTCACAAGCAGTCCACATATCATCCCCAAATTACTGTAGTTGGTGTTTGGGAATTCCTTCAAAGTGAAATTCAAAAATTCCAGAAGAGGCTGATTGTTTCCAGACCGGAATTTCCATTAACTGGTCAAAAACTGGGTAAGTCCTCTTATTCACTGCCCAAAATAAAATGCATAAACATGCATTTAGGATAATACTAACACACCATGCTCATAAAATGTACAAATCTTTCCTTATATAAATGAGCCATTCATGGCTTTTTTTCTGTTGGTTTCTTATTCTGTAATCTATGTTGGTGTAATTTATTTTTTATAATTCTAATTTTTATCAGGGAAAACAAAGAGAGCCAAGCCAAAATTGTTGGTTCAAATTTCAAAAAATGAAGAATATTTGAAATGGAAGATGAACAAAGACCAAAGGGATTAAAGAAAGGAAAAAGAACAAAAGAAGGAAGAAAAAAGTCAATATCCTCACTTAGATGTGTTGATCACCATCCCTGGTCTGCACATAAGGGCACGTTCTTCTGTTTTTTGAGGGAGAATGTTGAAACCAAGACAAAAGGCAGGATTTTTTTTGCAATGTAGAAAAGCCAGGGTAGGTGAAATTTATAAAAATAGAAAAATGCATTGAACTAGTTCTGGCCTGAGCAGAAGGGAATCCATTGTGGAATAAAAAGAAGAAATGAACTTAAGTGGGAATTGGGCTAATAACAAAGGCATGCAATCAACAACCTCAGATGTGTTGACTACCAGCCCTGGTTACAGAACAAAGTGTCACTCAATCACAAATTGATTTATGAAAATTAAGCCATGAGAGGACATGTCTTTACCACAGGAAAAAGGTCAAATTAGGGCATATCAGAGTTAAGAAAACCTGCAATTTTCAATGGTGGGTTTCAACCCAAATCCACCACTTCAAATCCACCATTAAAAATAAAATAAAAAACACTTATTTCACATCAGACCTGTCAGAGTTACCTGAAAATAAATAGTTTTTTTTCAAATAAATTATTTAAAGGGTTTCACCACCTCAACCCATCATTTCAATTCATCACCCCTGGTTTCAACCTCCATTCCTATCCTGTATTCTTCATCACTCTACTTTAATGCTCACAAAGCTTCATCAACCTCATCACATTATTGCTTCCATCACATTCATGCTCTCATCACTTCATCTGTACTTTCATCACATCCCTTCATCACTTCATTGCTTCCTAACAGTGGAGGCACTCAAGAAGATTGCTCAATTACTAGGATTGTAAATATATTTGATTTATTGATTGGATAAAAATTTAAAAAATGAAAATAAAATAAAATAGAAACAACAACATCAACCATATTGGGCCTTCTTTCCCAAAATTCTTTCATCAATTTTTTAAGGACTACAATCTTGGAGTTTTAAAGATACATTTGCTAGTTTTTTATTAATTTGGAATGAGCAGCCAAAGTGAGTGTGGGTTGAAGAGGTTTTTAAACTAGGAGGAGGAAATGTAGTCTGATGATCAAAAAATTGAGTCTGCCAAAGAATTTCAATAATGCCTTCAGCTTTTGCAAAGTCAACAATACAACCAAGTTTTGGAAAAGATAAACCATTACCCAAATCATTGCAGGGAGGAAGGATAGGCTGTCCTGTAGATCTGTTGATATACAAAAATATCCCATACGTTGTGGAAAGAATAAAGGTTATCCCCCTATAATTGTCCCAAGGTTCAGAAGTTAACAGTTCCCTGCATTTGAAAGGAGATGAGGATGTCCAAAGTTGCACTTAAATGAGAAATAGAAATAAAGAGATAAAGAGATAAAGACAAGTAGAGAGAGAAATTGCCAATCCTTCAATCCTAAGAACTTTCCACCTGGATGTGTATCCGGTATGAGTTCCCTTAATCTCCTGGTGAGATGAGTGATTCAATCTGATGATGAGATTCTTCCTCTTCCGCTTCTCTCCATGCATCCCCCCCTCCTCCTAACCCGGAGTTGAGAGTGAGGATAAGTCCTCCCTCTCAACCCTAACCTAAGTACACGCGCAAATAACAGTATGACAACAAAACAGAAAACAATCTCAAAACATAAACCCTAGCCTCCTCTCCCCACCTCCTCCGTACCAAACTCCCCCCGTCGTCCGTACGCCGTTACGTTCATCCGGTTTCTCCTTCTCATGACGTGGTCCTCACACCGCGCCCTACTTGGAGCCCCCCGCGCCTGTCCGTATCCGGTTTTCCGCGCCTGTTGCGGGTGTTTGGTAATATCCGGCATGATCCGCGCGCCTGCGCGCGTGCTCATCTGTTCCTTCATAGCCTGCAGATTGCTCCGCCCCTACGTATCCAAACCGGCGCGCCCGCGAACCTAGTCAAGCGCACTACCTTCCAAATCCAATCTCCGGGGCGGATTGCCGCCCACGCCGCATTCAATGCTGAGCCCAACCTGTCCACCAGGTGCGGAGCCAAACAGCGGCTGCTGCTGAGCACTCCGCATACCCTAGTGCTGAGCCCGCTTGCCCCCAATGCTGAGCACGCAGCCGCAACACAGTTCCCAATCCGTGTCTATAAATTGACAACACATCCCCCCCCAACTTGAGTTCTGTCCCCAGAAGTTTCCCATTGCTTCACCATACCACCACCTCCGCTACTTCCGCTCCACCCCCACCACTTCCCACTACCACCTTCTCCATCTCCCCTCCTCTCCATTGCCATCATGCTCCCTTGCGGGTTCTGCGCTCGGAAGAGGCATGCATGTTTGATCATCCCCGGTCGTCGCGCCTGTGTAGCTTGCTGTTGTGGTCATTGTCGCTGCTTGCTTAGCAACAGCATCCCTCGAGCTCCCCCCCAATCCAGCTCTTGCCCCAGGCCGCGCAAGAGGGCTCGTCCGGACCCGTTTGTGGTTTTGGACGATGAGTCAATCTTGGAAGGCTCGTGGACACCACCTGGTTCACCTCCATCCCGTCGCCCCCAAGCTCAGTCACCCACCACTTTGCACATGAGCCGCAACTTGGCATCACCCCTCCGCAACGGGGCAAATACAAAACTTTGGAGGAATGGCGTGCGGCAACCTGCGCTTGGGCCGCTGCTGTTGGCATGAACCAAACGGTACCAGACCCAAGACTCTCTGGAAGACCCGCGGCCGGGCCAGCACCTCCTCCTCCTACTCCACGACCGCCGACACGGCCCGCGCCACCAGCGGACTTGGATGAGAGACCTGCAACCCCCAACGCCCCTCTGCCTCCATCACCAATCGTCGTCCCATCATCACCTCCAGCTGGACCGAGCCCCCCTGTTGGTTCCCCGGAGGCCCCATCCTCACTGGCCGCTCCTCCATCCAGCCCTCCCAAGATCCCGGAGATTCCGATTGTAATGGCGCTCCCGGCGGCTGGCTTCAAAGCTTTTGCGGAACGGTTGACCACAATGCTTCGGAATTTTCTTGCAATCCCCGGCGCACAATCCTTGGAATCCCGGCGCGAACTCCTGGCATCTTTCCGGGCTTTACTGGCGGCTTTGAGGGCGGAAATGGAGGAAATGATGAAGATGGCGTAGGCGCATTGCCCCCCCCTTTTCCCCTTTGCCCTTTCCTCTACTTTCTCTCTTCTTGTTGTTGTACCGCGCTTCCCTTTTCCGTTAAGAAAATACATGTCTCCGCGCGAGGTCCTATCCTTCTGAGAAAAAAGTGCGCGGCCGCGCTTTGAGAGAGTGAGTCCAAGATTTAGTCCGCGCCCGCGCGCTTGCTTTGTGAGTGACCGTAAGTGACTAGCCGTTCCAAAAGAGGCACCTGGACCGCCCCAGACAAACTTCCACACAGTTCCCCGTACCCTTCCTGTAAAAAACACAACAACCAAAACACCAGCGCGCGCCACCGTAAGGGAAGAGGGAGAGAGAGAGTAGGAGAACGGACATTCTGGGGTGTCTAGTTGTCCCGGCTGTGAACCGGCTAGAGCGCCCCCTCACCAAATCAGGCTTAATCCCATACCAGCCACCCATCCTTGAGATATCCTGAGAGAAAGAAAAAGAGAAAAAGAAACCAACAGAGAAGAAAAATAGAAAAGAACACTTTTTTTTCGCGCAACACCCATAGACTGCCTGAAAATCGCTCTTTGTCTCGCTTCCCCCATCCACAGGATTGCCCACGCGTCCCGGTTCCGCAAGGCTTGTCCTTGCGTTTACGGACCCGGCTTCGTGCCGCACCCGCGTTTCCTGCAAAAAACCCCAAGCCAGCAAAGACCCCACAATCCAGATTAGAAAGAAACATAGAGAAACAAAAATTCTGGGGTGTCTAGTTGTTCCGGCTGTGAACCGGCTAGAGCACCCCCTCACCAAATCAAAACTTATCCCCTACCCCCTCTACCTCCCCCCCCAACTTGGCCACTGTCCTCAGCTGGTTGCAACCGCCTACTCCGTTGCAACGGCATGGCCTCCGCTTCTCCGCCCAAAGCCAAATCCCCGGATCGCGTTCCTACACCATTGCCACGCTCCACACTCCCCTCGTCAGATCCTTCACCCCCTTCCCCCGTCTCGTCGAACAAGGTAGATCCTTGCGTGAAGAAGCGCTTGACATGCGAAGCCCCCGCCTTCCATTTCAGCGGAGTACCGTCTAATTCCTCCAACTGATAGCTGCCGCCCTCAAACTTGGACGACACGTGGAACAGGCCGTTCCACCGGTTAGCAAACAACTTCCCCCTCTGAGACTCCAGACTTTGGTTGTACAGGAGCACCAAATCCCCCTTCCGCAAAGGATCCCGGAGATGATGCAAGCAGCCCTTGTCCCAATAGCGCACCAATGCCGTCCGAGTCTTCTTTAGCCGGTCCGTGGCTTTTGCAAGCATTCCGTCCCGTCAAAGGAGCTGTTTGGCGCGAGCCTCAAGCAATTTGGCGTAAGTCTTCACCTTCCACCAGTCAACCCCCAGGAACGTCTCCAACTCAATGTCCACCGGAAGCACGGGGTGCTGCCCAAAAAGTAACTCGTACGGCGATTAGCCTGTTGACCGCTTCACCAAAATCCAATCCGCAAACAGCACCATTGGAAGGGTCTCCTGCCAGCACTTACCGTCCTCCCCGCACATCTTGACCAGGGCGTCCTTGATTGGCTGATGCCCACGTTCAATCATGCTGGCCCCCTTGGGATAGTACTCCGTTACTCGGCCAAACTTGGCTCCGCAACTCTTCACCAACTCAACCAAACGGCCGCAGAACTCAGCCCCTCCGTCCACTGTGACCAGACGGAGAAACCCGTACCGCGCAAACCAATCTTCCTCCAGAAATAGAGCAACTTTGTCCGCCAAGAGCTTGACCAACGGACGCGCTTCCACCCAACCAGACAGGTTGTCCCGCGCAACAAGCAGATAGGCAAACTTACCGGCCTTGATGTGGACAACATCAAGCAAGACTTGACCAAAGAGGGCTTCTTCCCCTGTGAGGTTTCCGACTTCTTTGGGCAGTCTCGTGCTCCGCCGTTGACAGGCTTCGCAGGACACCAGCCATTCCCGCACCGCACGCACTACCCCCGGCCACCAGAACCGCTCTTTGACCCGCCTCTGCGTCTTGACCTCTCCTTGATGACCAAGATTGTTGTGAAGGCTCCGGAGGATAGCTTCCTGATCCGCTCTTGAAGTGGTAACCACAAGAGGAACCAGAGTCTTCCGCCGCCAAAGCTGCCCCTCCTGCATGTAGAAATTCCCCGCTCGCCGCTTTGCCCATTGCATGTCCTTCTCCGTAGCTCTGTTGGGAAAACAAAGGTCCCGCAAGTAGTCACAAAGGATTGCGTACTGCCCGGTCTGCCGGAGTGGCAGCTGAACGCCTGCCTCCACAACCCCTACCTTGACAACCAGGGCCTCCACATTGAGAAGCTCCGCGTCCTCAAACGGGTTGTCCCTTGGATACCGCGACAACGCGTTGGGCATAGTGAACGCTTTCCCTGGAACGTGAACAACAGCAAAGGAGAAAAGTTGGAGAAACGCCACCCACCTGGTCATGGGAGCGTTGGGCAACGCCGGGGAATTGATCATCCGCGCCAGCGCCTCCGCGTCCACCAAAAGCTCAAAATGGACCCCCCACAAAAGATACTGGAGCCGCCGCACAATCTTGGTGACCCCGCACAACTCCAACTTTGGCTGGGAGTACCGGCTTTCCGTTGGAGTGAAGGTGACCAACTTGTAAAGTACCGGCCTATCCTTGCCGTTGTCCTCTTGAGTGAGAACCCCCCCGCGCCGAATTTGCTGGAATCAACCGCTAGCCTAATTCCTCCCGTGTTGTAATCAAGATTGCGGAGCACAATGTCACATCCCACAATCTCCTTGAGCTTCCGGAACTTGCAATTGCATTCTTCCCCCCACTTCCACTCCGCGCATTTCCGCGTTAGTGATTGGAGCGGGCTCGCCACCTCCGCAAACCTCTCAATGAACATACAGACATAGCTACATAATACCAAGAACTGAAGGATATGCAACACCGTCCGCGGGGTTGGCCATTTGAGGACCTTGTTCCGCTTTTTCTCTGCAATGCGCCGGCCGTCGGAAGCAACAACATGGCAAGGACTTTGAGCGCCGGGACACAAACCACCAACTTCTTCCCCAACACCGTCAGTCCTGCCTCCTTGATGCAAAACAGGATGTGTTCCAATGTCTGCGCATATTCCCACACAAAACGTTGGACGCCGGGAACTTCAACCAGCTCCGCTCCCCCGTAATCGGATTTTGGACCTTTGATGCCCGCGTCGTTGATGAAGATTTGGACTCCCTCCGGAAGATTGTCCTTCAGGATCCAAGCCATTTGCGCCTGGTACACCGCCAGGGAATCAGTAACGCCTTGCAGGAGCCAAGTCAGCTGCATTCTTCCCAACCCAGTCTCAAATGCCATTAGAGGCCGCAAGCAAGGATCCAACTTGTGCTGGTCGTATCCCCCCATCACATCCACTAAACCGTAACAAGCGCGCCCCGCCATTGACTCAAGGAACTCGTCAACGCAAGGGGGCCGTCCTGCGTCCCAGATTGTAAAGGAGTTGAGCCACTGTAAATCATGAACAATCCTCAACGACTTTCCGTCCTGCTTAACCACCGCAAAGATTGGGCTGGAGTAACTAGACGTTGACTGTTTGTAAAGGCCAGTCTTCACCCGCTCCCGCACCAACTCTAGAAACTGCTCCCGGACCACCCGCGGTATTGGAATCGGCTTGATCTGCCACGGCTTGTGATTGACAGTGGGGATGACATAGGGGTCGCCAATATTGTTTTTCAGGAGCCCCCGCTCTTCCGGTCCAAACGCGAGCGCTCTTTCCAAAAGAACCAGAACCGAAATCAGCAACTCACGCTCCTCCGTACTCAACCATCCCGTTGGGCCAAAATTGAAAGCTGCAATCTGCTCCTCCATGATCCGCGCTAAACTAGTAACCCACCCCAAAGCCTTAATCGGCGTGACCCAAGGGTCCTGCGACCAAGCGATTGGTCAAAGTGGTCCGTTCAGTTCCTGGGGCATCGGCTCATTCCTTGGTCTGACCTTCTGTGACACCGGCTTGTACTTTCCCGCGTTTCACCGCATCATCCGCACGCATCCTTTGCTGTAAGTCCTGCACAGAAAGGAACCGCGGCTTTTGCCTTTGCTCACAAGTGTGGCACAATGATAGGGTTTTCAAAGCGTAGTACCCTTGGGCAATGCATACTGAGAAAAGGGACTTACTTCTGCAACGTGCGCGCCCTGCACTTTCCTTCCTCCCCCTCCCTGCTCCTCATTAGTTGACCGCCCGCGCGAAACCGGAGCTTGTTCTGCGTGGTCTCCTTGGTCAACTAGAAAAAATCCTCCAAAGGTTGCCCATTGCAGACCAACTCCGCATCCGGTTCCTCCTCATACTCCAACACTCTCCTCCGCTTCCCTTGCCCGTGATTGCAGATAGTTGTCTCAAACCTTCCACCGGACAAATCCTCCGTTCCCGCCTCCGGATTGAAAACCATGCATGCTCAAAACCCAAACATGAACAGCCTTCCCAAAATCACATCCGCACAATCAACCGAAAGAAAAGAAAGGGGCCTACAGACCCTTGCAACCTCAACCTCCTCCTCCTTGACTACTCCATCCACACAACACTCCCCTCCGTTAAGCGCGCGGAGACCCATCGCGCACTTCCGCCAAACCAACCCCAAATCATCCACCATCCGCAATGGCAGAAGGTTCACCATTGAACCGCTGTCCACCATAGCCCACACCTTCCTTCCTGCTATGACCATTGGAACGTAAGTGAGCAGAGTCAAAACCTATTTTGACTCGCACTCCCCTTGCCCCTCCTCCTTCCGCACCACATGAACCCGCTGCACCATCTGAGCTACCTGGCCCTGACCGCAATCCCGCAACGCCTGAACCATCTTGTCTAAAACCACCGGAGACACGGCCGCCAGTTCCCGCAAGGTCAGCAGAACCGGAGTCTTGTTGCCCATCACCCTTTGCAAGATGTCCGCTGCTTTCTTCTTCCCTACAGGGTTTGCTGCCGGCGCCTCGGTTCCAGGCGCGCGCGCGGCCGGTTTCGGAACGGCCGACGGGGGTCGCTCCTTCGCGTCCACCTCCATTCTATTGGAGACCGCCACCTTTTCTTCCGTTGCCACTACCCTTACCTCAGCTTCCACCCAAGGTGGTTGCCACAATCCGGGACCGGTAACAATGCCCAGTGATGCTCGCGCCGTCGTTCCCGCCTCCTGTCCCCGTGTGCGCACCTGCTGCATCGCGGTCGGCTGGCTTGGCTCCATCGGAATCTGTTTGCCCGTTGGAAACATGTACCCCATCCCCGCCGTTCGAACCAATCCCGCGCTGAGATCCTTTGTAAGCTCCTTGCACGCCAATCGCCAATGACCGTTTGCCCTGCAGTACAAGCACCCCCTCGGCACAAAGGTACCGGGCGGCCAATACCCTTCCACCATGTGAGGTGGAGGCCCTTGCGGCTGCTGCTGGCCCATACGGCTCATGCAGATCTTCAGGTCCTTCATCAGTTCCGTCAATTCGCTTACCGGAGGGGCTGGTGCGGGTTGAGGAACCAGAACACGCGTGGAAGTTGGTGGAACTGGGGCCGGAAATTGCGCCGGAGCCGGAACCTGGGGGGTGGATTTCTTCGTTCCCGCTGGGAAGGACTTAGCGGTGTCCTCGATAAGCTCCTCTAAGTCAAGCTCACTCTCCACAGCCCGGCAAATGACAGCCAACTCCAGAAGGAGCGCGATGCTCCCGTCCAGTGACTGCTTTACCAAGTTGTGATTGTAAAGATGCCGCTGCACCCTTGCCCGGAGTTCAGCGCCTAAACCTCCCAGAAATGCGCGTTTCATGGCCCCCATCTGTCCCGCCACCACCTCGTTCTTTGACAAGTACCAATAGATCTGATCAAATGTGGAGGTGTACTCCGCCAGCTCCACCCGCGTTCTTACCCCTCCGCGCGCGCTTGCCTCCGAGGCCACGCGGTCGAAATCGCTTTCCCGGAACCGAGGTTCGCGCCTACCCCACCGCGTTAGGATCTCCGCCTTCAGTTTTGGCAAATCTTGATTCTCATAGCCTTCCATTTCCTCCACATCCCGGAGCTTCTCTTTGTCCATAATGAACAGGACAACAAGCCGGGCCTTATCAGCGTCCGACGCACCTTCCGCATCTGCAATACCTTTGTATCTCAAGATGAATCGCTCCACATCCGCGGTGTTGAATTGGATGTGAGGGTAGTCACGCGGCCTGATGCAAACCGGACGGGTGGTTTCATGGTCACTGGAGACCAATGGAGGAATGGCGTAGCTTGTCCTGGGTCGAGCGTAGGGAGGGGGAGGAGGAGGGATGGAAGACAAGAGTGGGGTCCAAGTAGCGGACCCGGAGACGGAAGGAGAAGGAGAAGAAGAAGAAGGAGCGACTTTAGGGAGGTATGAATAGGACATCGCGCCCAGTTACCTTTGAAAGACAAGAAACGGAAAGTTATTTCCCAGCCAGACCCCCAGATGTGGAAAGAATAAAGGTTATCCCCCTATAATTGTCCCAAGGTTCAAAAGTTAACGGTTCCCTGTGTTTGAAAGGAGATGAGGATGTCCAAAGTCACACTTAAATGAGAAATAGAAATAAAGAGATAAAGAGATAAAGAAAAGTAGAGAGAAAAATTGCCAATCCTTCAATCCTAAGAACTTTCCACCTGGATGTGTATCCAGTATGAGTTCCCTTAATCTCCTGGTGAGATGAGTGATTCAATCTGATGATGAGATTCTTCCTCTTCTGCTTCTCTCCATGCATCCCCCCCCTCCTCCTAACCCGGAGTTGAGAGTGAGGATAAGTCCTCCCTCTCAACCCTAACCTAAGTACACGCGCAAATAACAGTATGACAACAAAACAGAAAACAATCTCAAAACAGAAACCCTAGCCTCCTCTCCCCACCTCCTCCATACCAAACTCCCCCCGTTGTCTGTACGCCGTTCCGTTCATCCGGTTCGTCCTTCTCATGACGCGGTCCTTGCACCGCGCCCTACTCGGAGCCCCCCGCCCCTGTCTGTATCCGTTTGACCGCGCCCGTCGTGGGTGTTCGGTAATATCCGGCATGATCCGCGCGCTTGCGCGCGCACTCATCCGTTCCTTCATAGCCCGCGGATTGCTCCGCCCCTACGTATCCAAACTGGCGCGCCCGCAAACCTAGTCGAGCGCACTACCTTCCAAATCCAATCTCCAGGGCGGATCGCCGCCCACGCCGCATTCAATGCTGAGCCCAACCCGTCCACCAGGTGCGGAGCCAAACAGCGGCTGCTGCTGATCCAGCAGCTGCCGCTGCTGAGCACTCCGCATACCCTAGTGCTGAGCCCGCTTGCCCCCAATGCTGAGCGCGCAGCCGCGACGCAGTTCCCAATCCGTGTCTATAAATTGACACCACAACGTGAAACCATTTAAGTCATTCTTATCAGTATGGAGCTTGTTCAAGAAGTCATCAAATTTCACAAACCTATTTTAAAACATGCAGAAATCTTGCTTCTTTTCCATCCACTCAGATGAAGACCAGTTTGGGATTAGATATTGATCCAAAAATTTCTTGTTTTGAGCATGAGCTGAAGTACACAGTGATTGTATTCTTTCAAAGACAAATTTGTTGTGTGCAGGAAGATGCTCCCACAGTTCATCATCATTCTTGATGGTCTCTTCATCCAAACTGGGCTTTCAAGAATAGACTCCTATTTTTCATTCAAAGACAATATGGATCAATTCTTTGAATTTTCTGACAAATACTGACATAAGCAATTGGACAGACCTGCAGAAGCACCTTTATCACTTCCAGCATGAAATCCAATGGCATGCATGCAGCCAGTTAAGGCTGCTGTGTTTTTCTTGCTGAGTGAATGGCAGCTCTTTGCCATCTGGTACAGGTCATAGACAATGTTGCACAAAGTATTGATTTGTGGATTGCTTTTGGGGGCCTTCAAACTGTGGTATTTAAGAATGAAGTAGGGCTGAAACTGGTGGTTTGTGACAGAATGTGAGGGCAAATGCACGGCAAGACAACATGATTGGGTGCAAGATTGTCCTGCAGTGCCACAAATTATGTTGGCTAATCACATTCTAGTGCAAAACTTCTTCTGGCACGGTTGAACTTTTTGTTACTTTTGGATGTCAAAGTAACATTTGAGTTTGGTTGCCCGTGTCTCTTTCCTACTACAAGAGGTTCTGATGCATGTTTGTTCTCCTTGGCATCCCCTGAAATGCCAAGCTCATTACAACTACAAACCGTGTTTCATGATGACACCCAGAAATCACAACATGAATGGAAAACCAGAAGAAAAATAATGCAGAATCAAAATTTCAATTAGTAATTTTATTGTCAAGCAATATTGAGGAATAAAGTTTAAAGCCCATAACCATTTTTAACAGAAATGCCTTCATTCAATTCCACATTCAATTCCATCAAGATTGATATCTAAAATATTGATATCTAAAAGATTGATATCTAAAAATAATAAATACCCTCTTTCTTAAAAAAGAAAAAAAGGCTATTTACCAATGGGGTGGTGGTTGTGGTGGATGAGGTGGATGAGGTGGGTGGTGGTGGTGGGTTGTGGTGGGTGTTGGTGGGTGGTGGTGGGTGGTGGTGGGTGTCAGTGGGTGGTGGTGGGTGGTGGTGGGTGTCAGTGGGTGGTGGTGGGTGGTGGTGGGTGTCAGTGGGTGGTGGTGGGTGGGTGAGCCGGTTCACCTCATAGTAGGACAGACCCCCAAATTGGAGCTGACAGATCCCAAGTGTGGTGCAGGTGTATAAATTGCTCCCTAGGTGAGGAGGGGACTTGAAATACCCCCCACCAAGCCACTCCCTCTCCCCTTGCTTGCTCACTAGGTGGGGAGGGGATTTGAAATCCCCCCCACCAAGCCACTCCCTTCCCCCTTGATTGCTCTCTAGGTGGGGAGGGGATTTGAAATCCCCCCTCCCTCTCCCCTTGATTTCCCCCCTTGCTTGCTTGCTAGGGGGGGAGGGTATTTGAAATCCCCCCCCTCCCTCCCCCCTCAATTTCTCTCTAGGTGGGGAGGGCATTTGAAATCCCCCCTCCCTCCCCCCCTTGATGTCCCCCTTGCTTGCTTTCTAGGTGGGCAGGGGATTTGAAATCCCCCCTCCTCCCTCCCCCCTTGCTTGCTTGCTAGTTGGGCAGCGGATTTGAAATCCGCACCCTCCCTCCCCCCTCAATATCCCCCTTGCTTGCTTGCTGGGCGGGGGGGGGGGGTGATGAAGTCCCCCCCACCGCAAGCCCCACCGTGTCAGCTTGCTACTATTGCAGAGCAAGCTGCAAAAGTAACAGAAATAACAGAAAAATAATAATAATACAATTAACCTAAGAAGGAGTAGGAAAACCACAAATATTATTACAGAAATGGGGTCTTCACCCAAAATTAGGTAGGGTCACTCACTGACCCCACCCTTGAAATCCAACTCCTTATATTTTTAAATAATTAAGGAAAGAAAAACCAAAATACTATAGCACCACTATTGAACTTTTTGGCCAATTAGATATTTCACATGTATTGTCGTGTATAGTTTTCACACCTAAAATTCAGTCATAATTGAGGTTTTGTGTATATTTTAGGAGTTACAGACGGAAATGTGTTCTGTCACAATTCACGCACGCAGCCGCGGCAGCCAATGCACCCGCGCACGGCTGAGCTACAGCTCTGTCACTCTGTCAAAGCCGTGTATGCAGCCCTGGGACTCTGAAAAGTAAGCAGCCGCAGGACTACGGGTTGACAAAGTGACAGGCGGCCTGAGAAACCTAGGTACCGCCTAAACATGCTACAACCTATATGGGAACATTCTACATATGTAATGAATATTCCGGTGAATAGTAGATAGTCTAAAAATACATAAAATTATATAAAAATACTTAAATAAACTTTATACTTATTTTTTATTAAATATAATTCAAAGTACCAAAAATGTCGAAAATAAGATAATGACTACTTCTAAAAATATATTAAAATACTTTGACATACTATTATGGGAGATTGTAGACATCAATATTTTGGTGACATACTAAGGAAACTGATGGTGTAAAAATATTACGTGAATACCCATAACTTATATTTTTAAGTAATTATTTTAGTAAATTAACTGAATTTCAAAAATAAGGAGTAAAATCAATATCATGACTTTACTCCAATTATTTAATACATAATGAGAATTCACCTGACATCAGAGTATCCTTAAGAATTTCTATTAAAATAATTACTAACTTACTGGGAACATTTAATAAGGATAATTAATTAAATAATAAATAAAATGGACAGATTAGTGTTATTCACACTTCCAAACATCAATTTTAAAGTAGAATAATTCCCATACCCTGTGGAATTAAATGTTACCCGTGCTACAGCACCAAGAAAACTTGACAGGCTACCACTGATTACCCTGCTAGCCTCAGTGCCCATCCCTTTGAGCTTCTGTACCCCTCAGAAGGACAATATTGGGACTCAAAAATCTATAAATAAAGAGCTCTTTTGAGGATATTTATACCCAGAGACCTAGTTATATTTACATCCAGACACTTTTCCAAGATAATCAAATACTTATAAGAGATACTTAAGTGATTTAGGGCTTTAGTCTGATTAATAATATCCGTCCCCAACCCTTTTTATAAATTGAAACTTCTGAACAACCTTATAACCCCAGTATACAGGTTTAAACCATCAGTGCACATCCCAAACAGGTAACCAAAGGATTTAATAATATACCAGTTATTCTTATCATCCTTTCTCTGTCATGGCAGGTTGGTTACAAAGCCTGCCACTCCACCATGTATTTTCTATACATATTATCTTTGGGCAAAATATCCTTTAAACTAAAGGGCCCAAAGTAACCAGGCCTACATTTTTTCATACTGAATTCCATGGAGAGAGGTGTTAAAGATCTTCAATATAATTGTGGCCCCTCTATAAAAATATTTAATAATTAATTTATCTATATTGATTTATAGTAATAAACCATATCCAAACCAATTAACCTTGCAATAAGCTTTGTCCAAATATTTTATGGACTTTTGCTGCATTTATTGAATAATATATTTATTATTAATTCTATAACCTCTGGTAGCTAAAGGATAGAAAGGGTCTTGGAATCCAGGAAGCTGACACACTGGCTCCTCCACCCTTGCTTGCTTGCCAGGCGGGGGGGTGATGAAGTCCCCCCCACTGCAAGCCCCACTGGCTGCTCCCCCTCACTTGCTCGCTGGGCGGGGGGTGATGAATTCCCCCCCACCGCGGGCCCCACTGGCTCCTCCCCCTTGCTTGCTTGCTGGTTGGGGGGGTGATGAAGTCCCCCCCACTGCAAGCCGGTGGCTTGCTCCCCCCTTGCTTGCTTGCCGGGCGGGGGGGGGGGGGGTGATGAAGTCCCCCCCACCGCAAGCCCCACCAGTGGCTTGCTCCCCCTTGCTTGCTTGCCGGGCGGGGGGGTGATGAAGTCCCCCTTGCTTGCTTGCCGGGTGGGGGGGGTGATCAAGTCCCCCCCACCGGCTCCTCCCCCCTTTCTTGCTTGCCGGGCGGGGGGTGATCAAGTCCCCCTTGCTTGCCCACCAGGTGGGGGGGTGATCAAGTCCCCCTTGCTTGCTTGCCGGGCAGGGGGTGATGAATTCCCCCCCCCCCACCACAAGCCCCACCCGCCCCCCCTTTGCCGCTTGCTTGGTTGGGGGGTGATGAAATCCCCCCACCAAGCCGCCCCCCTTTTCTGCTTGCTTGGTTGGGGGGTGATGAAATCCCCCCCCCTTTGCCGCTCGCTTGGTTGGGGGTGATGAAATCCCCCCACCAAGCCGGGCCCTCCCTCCCGCCTTGCTTGCTTGCTTGGTTGGGGGGTGATGAAGTACCCCCAACAAGCCAGGCCCTCCTTTGTGCACTGACCTCTTCAAAAAAAACCAAAAAAAAAAACACAGAAAAACCAAAAAAAACCAAAAAAAAACCAAAAAAAACCAAAAAAAAAACCAAAAAAAAATAAAAAAAAAACCAAAAAAAATAAACCAAGAAAAAAAAACCCAAAAAAACCCAAAAAACAAAACCAAAAAAAAAACAAAAAAAAAAACCCAAACAAAAAACAAAAAAAAAAAGCAAAAAAAAAAAAAAAAATGAAACTCTTCAATTGATGGCTTGAATGTGAAAAATCATAGGGTATATAAAGAAATTAACCCAGTTCAAATAAAAAAAAGAAACATACTTTTGAACAAGATCTTTACTCACAGGGCTGGTAATTTCTTGTAGTGGCTCACTTGTGGGGTTTCTTCTGTTAATAGATTGGAGAATGTTTGGTGACTGATTTCTGAATTTTGGTATCAATGACACTTGACCAGTGATGTTTTGAAGTTTGATGAAACCTGGGAAAAAATCACTCACATACATTTGTAGAAAAGTTTGATTGTAATATATGTGTTTGATGTGATTTTTTTGACCTTACAACACCATTATATAGATTACCTCCATATTCAAATGTCCTTTGAGAACATATGGTGCGTTGGAATATACAAATGTTTCCAACTCTGGTGGTGTTCTCATTGTTTTTGTTGAATTAGATTGGGTGTTAAGTCAAATTTTTCAGTTTCCAGAAATTGAAAGGCTTACAGGGAAATAGATAAAAAGATTGATTGAATTTTGAATTCAATCTTACATCTGCTGATGAGCTTAATCATTCAAAAAAAAAACTCAAAAGCTGATTGGTTCCATTTTGAATATGCATATTAACTTCAGTGGGAGTGTAAGGGAAAGTTAAATTTGATATTTTGAAAAATTTCCCTAATAAATAGATCATATTGAATGCACATGATTGACCCATGTAAAATACATTGGAAATACTAAGATCTTTGGTTTTGAATTCAAAATCAAATTCCCTGATGGAAAATCATGTATTCCATTTGAAGATTAATGTTCTTAATAAAAAAAAATGATTGGAATTTATGTCTTTAAATCAGTAAATCTTAGAACACCACATTAAGCAAGGAAATATCCAATGCAAAGAGTTTGTTTGCTTCCCCAAAACAACAGATTTCATGGCTAAAAATATTCATTCTTCATAACTTTTTTATAGAGAGACTTTATTCAATAATCTGGGAGTGTAGAAACACCAATTCATTGCATCATTACTTCTTCAAATTGAGATTGGAAAATGTTCCATTTCAGCAAAAACAAACCCTCTTGCAAAAGTATCACATCTTGTCTTTCTCCAGCTTATCATTTTATGATCCTCTTCAAACCAGCTCTGATAAAATACATGCAAATTGCATCCACATATTGCTTGGCTGAAATGTGACATTACCTGGCCAGAATTCACCAAATTGGAATGCCTCTGCAGTTGTCAGGGCACCTAAGTAGTCCCTCATCAAGCCTTTGTGACAGATCATTGGTGTCATTTCATCATCATAGATCTCACAAGGTTCCAAAAGCATCTGCTTTTCTTGTAGCCCAATTTAGTCAGACATTTGTTCCCAGAAGTAAACTACCAGCAAAGGGGGACAGATTTTTTTTGCATTTTCCTTTCTCCGCCATTAATCTGAATGAAAAATTGATCCAAATTACAGGCATTGGGATCAAAGGTGGACCAAGGAAAACCCAAAAAAAATCTATCCTGCTTTTCTGGTAATTTACTTCTTTGAACAAATGTCTGAATATGTTGGGCTAAAAGAAAAGCAGATGTTTTTGGAAGCTTGTGAGATCCATGATGATTAAACCACACCAATGTCCTGTCAAAGACTTGATGAGGAACTACTTTGTTTCCCTGGAAGCTGCAAAGACAATCCAATTTGGTGCATTCTGGTCAGGTACTGTTGCATTGCAGCCCAACAATATGTGTATGCAATTTGCATGTATGTTATCAGAGCTGGTTCCAAGAGGATCATCCAACAATAAGTTGGAGAAATATGAGATGTGATACTTTTGCATGAGGGTTTGGTTTTTCTGCAATGGAACATGTGCCATATTTCTGGAAGTGATGTTATGGGATGGGGGGAAACAGCTTGAGGGGAGAAAGAGGATCTGTTTAAGTAGTTCTTGATGCATGCTTCAGCCAGGTGGTTGAGTAGTGGGTGGTGGCAAACAATCTGTGGCAGTTGAAAATATGCAATTGATATAAAAGTGCTGATTGATGGGTCAGGGCTTTAGACAGTGCAAATCCAAAAGTTGACTTTGAGAAATCTAATCTCACTTCTCAGGGGAAAATTATTGTAACTGGGGCTTCCAGTATTGAAAACTATTGGAAAATAACTCTTTTGAAATGTTGGATTATGAATTATCATGCAAATCAAAATTGACAAAATTTCAGAATCAAGTCATAAAAAAAACAAATTGTCCCTCAGGATCTCCCTTTGAAAAGCAGACCAAGCAGTGGGATGAATTTTTATTCATACATTAATTATACATTGTTCCCAAGACCAACAAGGTTCAAGATCAAAGAGTTAAAAGAAACAGTTTAATTTCTGTGCAAATAATAATTATGATCAGCAATATGGAGTAATTTATTTTTTTTTAGCTTTGGTATAATGTATAGTACCATCCTGAATGCTTCTACAAGTGTTTAGGCTTCTAACATTGATTTGTAAAGAAATGGCAAGATGGGTTTACAAAACATTTTCTACAGGAGGAACTGTACAGTGCAGATACTTTTTGCATTTCCAGAGTAACTTAAAAATTTCTTTTTGAGTAGAGAAATTGGTTTCAACCCCATAGGCAGGTATGACAGAATTCCCATCTTGAAAATTGTAGCCCTTGGAGGGAGTAGCAAGTGATCCACATGCTTTCTTCTGTTGTATGAATAAAGCAAAGGCAAAGTTGGATATATCATTTTCATCAATATGGGGCAAATTTCAGAAGCCATCAGAGGTAAAGGTGAGGTGAGGTGAACAGGAGCTGGTTCCAAGAGGATCAGCAAATGATAAGTTGGAGAAATATGGGATGTGATACTTTTGCATGAGGGTTTGGTTTTTCTGAAATGGAACATGTGCCATATTGCTGAAGAATCCTCCAAGTATACTAGAAGCCCTTTCAGAGTAAGACATAAGTTCATCATACTTGCATTTGGCAGTAGCAGTCTTTAGGTCCTTGATGTATTGGCCAATCATTTCAGCTGTTACCATGGCCTTTCTCCATCCAATTTCCCACATTTTTCCTGCCCATGATATAGATGATGAGCCCACTGGGTTTACAAATTTCTTGCATTGGTGCAAGAACCAAGAAAAAAAGTCAATATCATCATACTCCTGAGTTGATAGGTCCTGAATTGGTATAAATTTGATATAGGCAATAATATCATTCTTCTCCTTATCCATCAGGAGCACTTGACCATGATCAACCAGTTGAAAGTTGGATTCAACAAAGGCATGCATCTCTTGCAACTCTTCATTTGTTGGCTTTCTTGGATTTTCAGGATCAATCTGGGGATAGAGCTTGCATTTGTTGTAGGAACTGAAGCTCCACAGAATTTTGGGTTGCTGTGCCTTGTCCTTGTTACCTGTGATTTTTTGGGTAAAGAGAAGATCCCTCTTCAATTTTTACTGAGCTGGTTTTCCTCCAGCAATCTTAAGATTGCAATATGCTTTTGTCCTGGTGAATGGTGAAAGTAAAAACATTAATAGTTGAGTGGTATGCAGTTCATATTCGCCAGGGGACATATCTGTAGCATATCAAATCATAGAATTTCCAAAAGAGGAGTACAGTGAAAAATTGGGAAGGGATTGGGAAAATGTCAGCTTGGTGAATCAAAATAAAGGATAATAACAAGGAAAAAACTATAAGCTTTGGTCTTGTTCCTGGCCATGAAAATATTGATTTTGATGGTAGCCATTCACAGGGGAGAGGACTTGGTATGCTTGGGGGAAAAGATGATGATCTTTGAATGGATGGAAAAGATGGCATTTGTGGATATTAAGAGTGGAAGTGGAAGTCAAAGTTGAGGGGTCTGGTGGGATGGGATGGGGGGAAATTGCTTGAGGGTAGAAAGAGGTCCTATTTAAGTAGTTTTTGATGGATGCTTCAGCAAAGTGGTTGAGTAGTGGGTGGGGGCAAGGAATCTGTGGCATTTTAAGTATGCAATTGATCTGAAAGTGCTGAGTGGTGGGTTAGGGCTTAAGAAATTCTGAATCCAAAAGTCAACCTTGAGGAATCCAATCTCACTGCTCAGGGGAAATTTTTGTAACTGAGGCTTCCAGTATTAAAAAGTATTGGACAATCACTCTTTTGAAACATTTGATTATGAATTATCATGCAAATAGCAATCTTAAGAAATGTTACAAATGAAAAATACAGCTAAAATTATGAACAAAGTATCCAAATTACATGGAAGATGACACAGTAAAGCTAGAGAAACTCAGAGAAGAAATGACAGCACTCATATTAACCATTTGAGCTTGGTAACTCAGAGATTGGAGGGGGTTCTAGGCTGAAAGGCATGTTGGAACAGGAATTTTTGTTCATGTGTTTCATGTAGTCCTGAGCAATAGACTTGGCTAGATCATGCCGGGTGGTTAATTTCAATTTTCCAGTATCTTGAGGGTTCTCAGATTTACTGAGCATGATGGATCAAATGTACATTTGAAGGTGAGCCCATATGGGTTCCTTGGCTGAAGGTCTCCCATCTGAGACTGACTGAATTTTTTGAATTAAACGGAGGAGTTCATGACAATCAAATAAAGAAGAAATCCTTCTGTCTCTTGAAGCAATGAAGATCCCCTGGATGCCAGCAAGCAGGTAGAAGACAAAAGGGAGGAAATTGTGGCGGCATTCTAGTTGATTCAATTCATTGCAACATTTTTCATTTGAAAACTCTGAAACAGTGAGGGAAGAGTGGTCAACAGTGGATGCTGGAGGGTCTTTGCACTTGTGCTTTTTCTTCTTGCCGGTGGAGGGCTCCTTTTGGTCTTTCTGGGAATGAGCCTGAAGTAAGGTGAAGCTGATCATGATATCAATAATGAAGCTGCATGGCTCTTGAAGAAAGTCCCTTGGCTCAATGGTCATAGCCTCTGACTGATTGGTCTTGGCCTCATTTTCTAGAACCATGTGATGATCTATTGATTTGGGCTGCAGTGAATTTGGAAATGTCTTGATGCTTTGGAGCCACATAACCATTTGTAGGTTTGCCTTGACATTGAATATGGGAGATGTGAGAGGATGGGGAGGATGTGCACACAGTTCATTGGCAACTTTTTGCACTAAGGAAGCCACTGTCTTGGCCCATTTATTGATGGCTTTTCCAGTGGGATGGTCCAAGGAATGAAGAAAGCGCACCAGATTTGATTCTAGATGAGCAGTTTTCTGATCTAGGGGGGGTGCACCAGTGTGACAAGTATGGCTGTTCTTCAGGCAGTTGAGGGCAGGAAAATTGATGATTTCTGGTGCCCACCATGGCTCATGTGCATCCAAGCGCAGAAACTCTGTTGCTGTGAAATGAAAAAGTTGTCATTAGCAAAAAGAAATCTTGCAAGTTGATGGGATTTTCAAATAAAACTAACCTTGCTCACGGATCTGCAAAACCCAGTTACCATACTTAAAATTGGCTGAATGGGAGTTGTACTGCATTTCTGGTGGTTCCATAGCAGTGGTGGCCTGGATACAGAAATCCAAAAAGTCCTTTACCGCATCCCATCCCATTTGGAGTTTCTTTGGAGATGTCCAACCCTTGAAGGATTGAGTGATTGAATGAAGCTCCTTGCGTATTCTTTTGTGGTAAATGATGGTTAAATAACCTCTACTTGCTTGATCATCAAAATTTTAAGTGGGCTCCTCATCTTGGGCAGCATCCATACCAGGCACAATGGGCTTGGGAAAGGTTGGGTCTGGTTCAATCACTAATGCTTGATTGGGTGTCTTGGGTTGATCTGGGGCCACCTGGGGTTGCTCAGAAGTGAGTTGGGGCTCCTCCATGGTTGCAGTGGGTTGGGCCCAGACGGAAGGCTCAGGAGTTATTTGGATTTCTGCTTGAGGGGAGGGTGCAATGGCTTTGTGATTTGATGCTGCATCAGGGGAGGAGGAGGCTGGATTGTGATTGCCAATTATTTGTAGATGTGGGGTCATGTCCACAGGTGGATGAGTCAAGCATGGACATTTTAGAGGTGGCTGTGATGGGGGCTGTTGGGACAATGAGGAGCTGAGTGTGATCCTCAGCCGTTCTCTGCGGGGGAGAAACCTTTTACAATGGTATTCTAAGGGAAAACAAACCAATCAGACCTCCAAATCTCCAAATGTGAAGAATGGCAGTGGGGAAAAAACTAGCCTTTTTGGATATTTCTCAAGCTGGAGTTTAACCTGTTGACAGTATCTTGGATTGACCTGGGGATCCTGAGGCAAGCACAGGTAGTAACCATCTCTTGAATGGCATCTACATTCTGATAGAATTCTTCCTCAGTTACTTCCTGGAATTCTGATGCAGGGTGGGACTTGTCTGCAGGTGCTGAGAGTCCTTCATCTTCATGAGTTGATGGTGAGGACTCTGTTGATTATTCCAAGGCATTATTCAATGGTGGCCAAGGTTGGTAGGGATTGTTCTTTCAATTTTATGAAATACAAAACAGTTGGTTAACAAACCTGAAGGTGGGATTGCTTGTGTAGGAGCGGTGGATGGCATTGTGAGCGGATTGATAAATAGATGGGAAAAATATGTGAAGCTGGCTTGAGGGGTATTGGGGAATGGAGAAAAGGGGAAAATCCGATAGAAGGGAGGGATATTTATAGCCATTGACAAGAAGACTTGTTTCATTTTTCTTGCTGCAACCCACCAAAAAACAAAGCTGCTGACCATTTCTACATGATGCAACATGCAGATCCATGGTCATTTGTGTGTCATACTGGTGTGATGCATGTGGCTTGCATTATCTGGGGATAGACCTGTGCATATTTAAGCCTTGCTGATTTCCTGCATTTGCTAAAGAAAATTTAGCACATGGATGGTGAATCTGTTTGGAGGCATTAAGATGTGGACAAAGTGCACTGAAAAATTTAGAATTCCTAATGGATGGTGACCATTGAATTCCAATGGATGGCATCCATAGAGAATTTTAATGTAAGCAAATTGAGCTGAACAAATTGAAATTCCATCATGGTTGCCAACCATTGCAGTTCTTTATGGATGGCAAAAATTGCTTCTCATGATGGACTGTGACCATTAGAATGCCTCATGGATGGTGACAAATGTTCTTCTTAATGGTCTCCGACCATTGCAGTTTTTTATGGATGGCATTAATTGATTCTCATGACCAACTGTGACCATTAGAATGCCTCATGGATGGTGACCAATGTTATTCTTAATGGTTGCCAACCATTGCAACTATTTATGGATGATGAGAATTGCTTCTCATGATGGACTGTGACCATTAGAATGCCTCATGGACAGTGAGAAATTTCCTTCTTAATGGTTTCCAACCATTGCAGTTCTTTATGGATGATGACAATTGCTTCTCATGATGGACTGTGACCATTAGAATGCCTCATGGACAGTGAGCAATGTTCTTCTTAATGGTAACCAACCATTGCAGTTCATTATGGATGGTGACAATTGCTTCTCATGAGCAACTGTGACCATTAGAATGCCTCATGGATGGTTCCCAATGTTCTTAATGGTTTCCCACCGTTGAAGTTTTTTATGGATGGCAAAAATTGATTCTCATGACCAACTGTGACCATTAGAATGCCTCATGGATGGTGAAAAATGTTCTTCTTGATGGTTGCCAACCATTGCAACTAATCATGGATGATGACAATTGCTTCTCATGATGGACTGTGACCATTAGAATGCCTCATGTACAGGGAGCAATGTTCTTCTTAATGGCAACTGACCATTGCAGTTCTTTATGTATGGTGAAAATTGCTTCTCATGAGCAACTGGACCATTAGAATGCCTCATGGATGGTGATCAATGTTCTTCTTAATGGTTGCCAACCATTTTTTCAGCTTGCTAGTTGACAAGAGCAACCTGTCAAAGTAGATTAAAAACAGAAAAGAAAAAATTATAAGGAATGGGAAATCCATATATAGTAATGCAGAAATGGATTTCCCACCCAAAAACAGGTAGGGTCACTCACTGACACAACCCTTGAATTCCAACTCCTCACATTTTTAAATAATTTCAGAAGAAAAGACCAATAAACCAAGGCATCACTATGGCACTTTTTGGCCATTCTAAAATTTCACACTCAATGCCATGTATATTTTTCACACCTAAAATTCAGTCAGAATTGAGGTGTTGTGTATATTTTAGGAGTTACAGGCGGATTTGTGTTATGTCACAATTCCCACGTGCAGCCCTGCATTCATATAGCAAGGGTACACACGTCTGACACTCAGTATGTAGGCGCATGTCAGGAATCCCGCATGCAAAATGACTGATTATGGATTCCCGCACGCAGCTGTCAAGCCTGCGCGCGTCAACATCAGCTGTACTAATTTCAACAGCCAGGTACCGCAGGAACATGCTACAACTTGCATGCATACATCATGCATATGTAACAAGTTGACTGATGGACAGGGAAATGTTTGAAACCTAAGAAAATTGAATAAAAATATGAAAATCAAACCATCAAAGCAAATAAATTGTGAGAAACAATAATGAAGGTTTTCACGTAAATGAGATTGCCAAATCTTTATGAACCACAAAAAACATCAAGAAGTCTACCAAAAACTATTAAAAATTACCAACATGTGCAGAAGATAGCGTAGAATCTACAAATACCCACTTCTACCCATGCCACTCTAAAGAAAGTAATACAAAATGAGGAAATATTTCTGAACCATAAAAATAAAAAATTAATATTTAAATACCTTCTGACAATTATTTCACATGGAAATATAACACAGGCAAGGCTAGCCAGCTGACAGAACCAAGACTACGTGCCAAACTAGCTCTGGATAGCCTGCCAGCCTCATCACACAAGCACAACCCTCTCTACATGCCCTGAGAAGGTCTTATTACCTTAGAAAGGTATATAAACAGCCCCTTTTAGATGGTTTAAACCCCAGTAATTTTTAAGTAATCAATCCAGACCCCTTGCCATCCGTGACAAAGTGTTTATTCAAGATAAAAAAGTGGTTTATTGCCTCAGTCTGATAGTATAATTATCAATTCTAAACCCATTGTTAATTCCATTGAAGAATATCAGCAACATCCCCAACAATTGTCCTGAGACCCTTTCAAACATGAATTTCTGCAAGTTTCTTGGAGTGTCTGCTTAAATTAGTAAGTTATCTCCTACTTTCCTCCAGGCATAAGTGCTGTGAGTCAGCCAGTCCACCCAATCCCCTTGAGTAAACCCCTTTTGAGTAATCACTTAGGACCTCATTGTCCCAAGGTCTTTACACGGTTCAAAAGAGCCACTTGAAGAGAGGTTGTTATCCAATAAAAATCCCCTGTTTGCATAAACTGTGGCCCCTCTTGAAAAACATAAATAAATCAATTTATTCCAACCAAACTACTCAAAATTTGCACTTGCCTCTAAATCAATCATTTGAGCATTTTATGTAATTTTCTTGGAATTATTATTATTCCAAAACCAATATCACTTGCTGTAGCTAAAGGATGGAAAATTTCCTGGTATCAGTAAGCTGAAAACTTTATTCTCCTGCCAGTGTAATGTCCAGGACAAGAGGTTCACAAAAAATGTCACACAGTGTAACATCTTATCTGCACATATGGGAGTATTGGTGACAGGCGGTGGCAAGACAAGCATGATGTGAATTGTGAGCAAAATTACTCATGGAATAGTGGAAAAATTGTACTTCTCAAGAATTTTGATGCAAGAGTAATGTACACAATAGTGAGGAAGGAGGACAAAAACCATATGAGTGAGATTGAGAAGAAGGAGATGAGAAGCTAAGGGAGAGGGGATTTAGGTGTCATCCTGCAGGGATTGGAACACTTCCCTCCAATCACTGGTGGTAGAATAGTTGACCTGAATATGATATGAGCACAATTTCCTGAATCAGCCAACTGTAAGGTTGGTGGATATATTTTCAGCAAAAAACGACTTACTGGGCAAGTTTCTCCTTGCGTTTCTGAATCTGAAGGAGAGATGGAAAATTCAGTAAGGTGCATATGATGAGTGGAGTATGAGGAAATTACCTTTTTAATATTCTCCTCAATGGTATTAGGTGCAATGAGGTAATAAACCAGCACTGGCCTTGTTTGACCGATTCAATGCAGCCAATCAACTGCCTGTGCCTGGTTTGTGGGGCTCTAGCGGGGTGCCTATGTAGATCAAATGAATGTAGACTAAGTAAATGGCAAGATTCTAGAAAGTATTGGGTGCTTACCATGATGAATACAACATTGGCTGATGTGATGTTGATTCCAACACCAGCCGCCTGAATGGAGGCAAGAAGCACATAATTTGTTCTACTTGCTGAAAACTTCTCAAGAATTGATTCTTGCTGTTTTGCCATCAGCCCTCCATCCAGACAAAAGGAGGAGATTCCATATTTATCTAGTGTCATTCCAATCCTGCACATGGGGGGAGAAAATGGACTTTTGAGTGGGGTCTGATTGGAAACAGGAGAAAAAGACAGCAGGCTTACAGATCAAGATAGCACATCCAACACAAGAAGACCACAACTTTGCTTGCTCCATCTACCACCACTGATCCTGGCTGAATCATCCCTACAAGCTGTTTGATTTTGGAGCTCTCAAGGCAGGTGTCAATATCAATGTGGTGGATGATTGTTTCAAATCCTGTGCTGTGATCCTTGGGACCTGACTCTTCTGTGAGGATGAATTGTCCATTTTGGTCCATGATGACATTGGAGTCTGCCAAAACCGTATGATTACATGCTTCTATGAGCTGGCCAAGATCTTTGAGGAGCAACAACCTCATTGGCTTGGATTAATCAGCAGGCAGCTCATTCCTGATCTTGGAAATGAATTGGTCCTGGAGTTAGCAGTAGAAGTCTTCCGCTGCAGGTAAGAGCGGTTTTTTGATTTAGTTATGAGTAATACTGGGGATATTTGACAGCTCATTGAACTTGGTCCTTCAAGGAGTGGTGTGTTGGAGGACCATTTTTGTTGGAGCAAAGTCCCCTGCTTTTATGTGGGGCAAAAGGGTAGTTTCCCAGTCACTTTACTCATTTTCTAGACTGATACCCAGGAAGCTAAGGAGAGAGAGGAGATCTTGAAGGCAGTTTTGCACTGGCGTTCCTGTGAGACAAACTCTACAATTGGTGGCAACCTGGGTGACTGCTTGGGAAAGCATTGCCTTGGTATTTTGGATAATGCTGTCATGCAAGTGAATTGCAGTCAGTTTGGTCCAAAAAAAATATACTTGGGTAGGAAAGATGGCAAAATGAAGGTTGGATTTACTGTGCCTCATCCAAAATAATCCTGAACAATTTTCTGGAGAATATAATGGAGCGTGGGGTGTTGCGGTTGTCTTGCGTTTTGTTTTATTCCAATGACACCAGGTGATATGATGTGAGGATCACATCTGCATGCTCCAGTAGACAATCCCTGGTCTGATGCCACCATTTTCCATGTTAGGTGAGAAAATTGATGGCCTTTGACTGGGTATGCTTCACAATCTCTCTTTTCCAATTCTTCAGGAGGTGTGGTGGGTTTATCACCAGTGTGGCTTGATATGGAGTTTTTTCAGGGTGGGGATCCAGGGGAAGGCCATAGGGCTGGGCTTGCAGCAAGTTGGTTGCAATAAGTGAAATTGATTGCATTTTTTTACCAAGACCCATGTTGTTGGCCAGGATAGATCAAATTGGGGGTTCTGGAATTTCCTCACCCCTTGCAAGAGCTATGCTCTCACCAGTGATCTTGTTCTCCCATAGTGCACCGCTATCAATTGAGGTCCTCTTCCACAAAACCAAGGCAGATGTAGCACGTGGTGATTCCCTATCAAGGAGGAAAGCAAGTCCTTGAGACTAATGTGGTAGCAATGGGGTTTTGATTAAATTGGCAGGAGGAGAAACAGGGTCCAGATCAAACCCACTGCGCACCTTGATTAGAGCGGGTTTTTAATTTAGCTCTTTGATAGCGGATGAGAGGTCTAAAATTTCTGTGGCAAGGTTGGAAAGTGAAATTGAGTTGTGTTTTGCGGGATAATATTGTGGAGGGTTTTCAAGGGTAATGAATGAGGAAACAATGGAGGTGGTTATGGCCATGAGATGACATTTGCTTCAAAATATCAATAATGCCAAATTGAATGTGACAACAGGCTGGGAGAAGACATGCAGAACTGCCTCAAAAAAGATCTGTGAAGCTTTCTGGTTGGGAAATTCCAAAGGGAATTTCCCAGAAGGAAAAAATGATGTTTGATCAGGGATATAAGGGAGAAGGACACTTGACAGAGGAAGTGGTAAGGAGCCAACAGGTTGATCTAGGGTTGGGATTCTGAAAACAAGTTTGCCATCTTGGCGGAGAAGGGAGATCCAATGAGTCAATGGTTTTGAAATGAGATAGGGAAGAAAAGTTTCAGGAATTGAGCTGAGGGTGGTTTTGAGGAGGCCAAGACATTTAGCAAAGAAGGAATCCATGGCTAAGGTTTAATGAAGTAATTTGATGTGTAAGGGATTTAATATAAGGATGGATTAAATATGTGAGAGATTGCGGGAAGAAAAAGGATTGTGAGGGGGAAGAAACGTGTTTCAAGGCAGGTATTGTTAATTTGATGTATTGCTCAAACTAAAAACTGGGAACTGGAAACAGCAGAGGAGTTCAAAAAAGAGATGAAACACGAGTGATTGAGAAATAATGACAAACATCTGGCATTTGGCGGTGAGAATGCCGACAGGTTGAGGTGTGAGGAGTAGTTGAGGCTTAATGAGGAATGACAACGATGATCACAGAGACAAGAGACAAGACAAGGCTAGATAAGGTGAGAATCAAATATAAGGTCGAGTTGATATACGAGATGAGAAACAAGAGAGAGAGAGGAATATCTCACCGGGCACACAGACAGGGCTCATGTGGTTAATATTTGAGGCAGACGAGTGGAGGTAGATGAGAGTATAAGAACAAGAGTAGGGATGAATGGGGAGAGACAAGAGCAATCAATGAGGGTCCGAGGATGGCAAAAGGATTTGAGATCAGAGTTATGAGAGTCTCCACAAGGTTTGAAGTATAAGTGATATGGAGTATCTCCACTGCTCCCCCGTCTGTCTGAGGCCCGTGCCTGTGTGTCCAATGGCGATACCTCACAACTTAACAGGTATTAATATCTTCAAGCTGGCCAGGAGGTGGCTCTGTGGTAGGAATTCATTTCAACACATGGCATAGTCTCATGTGGATGATGTACACCATTGTTGATTAAACTCTATGGTGAAGGAACCCAAAATGGAGTTTTACGCTGGGCAGCCAGCATACAACTCCTCAAAGAATCATGATGCATAGGAAATAATGAGGTTGTGCAAGTGGGTGGCCAAGGTCCAGCTTGGCTTTTGAGTGCTACACAAGGGTGTGGGCATAAAATAAGCTGTGGATCAAAACTGGCTTGATATGCCCACACCCTTGTGAAGGAACACAAAATGGATTTGTACGCTGGGTGGCAAGCGTAAAACTCCTGAAAGGATCATGGTTCATAGGACATAATGAGGTTGTGAAATCTGGTGGCAAAGGCCCAGCTCCACTTGGTTCACAGTTTTCTGCTTTCCCCCCAGAGTACAGCTCCAAATGGGTCCACCCAGTTTTGGCTGTAAGGCATGCGCATTTCCTGGCTGAGCAGCCAGGAAATTCCATGCAGTTGTGCCTACAAGGGCTCAACTGCATTTTTTTGGCTTTTGCAAGGGTGCAGGCATAACTCAAGGGACACCTGTTTTGAAGCTTCATTTTGGCACACATCCTGGGGGGGTTGGCATGGATATTATGCATGTCTTGTTCTCAAGCTGCTTGCACAGAATTGCAATTGAAACCGTAGGGTGCAGGCATCTTGGTGACACAAAACTTTCAAGCTTGCCCATGGTTGGCAACCATTGGGGAAAGCTAATGGTTTACAAGCATTGGGGAGAGCTAATGGTTGGGGACCTTGGACCACACAAGCTGCTCCAAATGAAGTTCCCTCCAAAGAATCCCAACATCCACTCTTTACCCCTGAAGTCCCAGCAGAGAAGGCCTCCATCACCACTCCCCTTGAACCCAATGCTACACCAATGGTAACAGACTCCCAACCCACCAGGGGGCTACCCCTTCCTCTGCCGCTGATCCTGAAAATGACCCTGGTAAGTCACTTCCATCATATCCATCCTAATTCCTTCCCTGATTGCCAATCACTGTATCTCCCTCAATAGATTCACCTACACTGTTCAAAAAATACCAGGCTGAACTCCAGGAAGCCATTCAAACCTTTGCAAATGGCATCATTGACTCAAAGTGCTACAAGAGCACTGTTGAGGAAGCAGTGAACCTCTTTGGATTACGTGCAAAAGACCACAAAGAATGGGGATCTTACCCTCAATTTCTATCTCACACAATCTGTTTCAACACCATTAGTGCTTGTATTAAGGAATGGATCAGTCAATTGGCTACAAGTGGTAAGCTTTATTCCACTGGGATCTTTTTCCCTCACAGTAGCCAACCTCTCCTCATTCCTACAGATGCAAATACCTTCCCACCTTGCACATCTGAGCCATATTACATGCCAGATGTATTTTCTCTGCCTCTTCTACCTGGGTCACTGCCCCCACCAGCCACAACCATAGGGTCTAAGCTGCACAATCTCTGGATCCACCTTACTCACCCTCCAGAGTTTTCACAGGTTAGATGGACACAATTATGGCTCCAATCAATCCTCCTGGTCTCAGGAGAACTCACCCAGCCACCCAAATTTATCCAAAAACCAGATACTGAAGATGAGGCAAGCCATTATATCTCAATCATCAAGTATTTTTCCGCTTTTCTTGGCTTTCATGAAGACATGGCTTGGATTTAAGGACAGCCAGTTGACAGCCCTAGTCACAAATCTGGCTTCAACTCCCTGGAAAAATTGGTTGACAACATCTACCACCTGCTCATTGCATTTGCTCTCCTGCGGACAAAAATTTGATTGGAGGGGTCCTCCACAGCAGTGGAACCACAGCAGGCCAAGTTCAGCACCATCATGGTCACCATCACATACCAACCCTACTACCACATTCTTGTGGCCTACCTTGTAGCGGGAGTATGTGGCCTCTTGCTGATACCATCAGACATTAGGAAATTTCTCCTGGTTCAATCCCTCCAGCTCCTGAGCCTTGTCTCCAAAGCCAACCAGCTAGAGCCCAAGGACATCAAGGAACAATTATGGAAGCGGAAAAATACTTACATAGTGTAGCTTATCCAAGACTGCTTTTTAAGCCCTGAATTTTGGCCAGGAACACGGGTATCCTGCGTGGACTTGGAAAAATGTCTTGTCCTTGATTCCAGTGATTATTGGCTGTCCCAAAACCCTTCAACTGATAATCCTGTATGTAGTTTACCTTTCAAATCTAATGTTTCTATTTCAGCTATCCCAAATTTATCAGTATCTTAGTGTACTAGCTTTTCTTTCTCCATTTCTTTTAATCATCATGCTTATAAATCAATTCATGTATGCCTTATGCGATTTAATCCTTGATAAATGAGTTCATAATGTGACATTGCGGTTAACTGAGTCCCATGAGCATCTGTGAAAGTGAGAGACTCAAAGTTCATGCACACTGTTCATTCATCTGAACCATTGGCCAGATGCATTGTGATAGCTCTTTGGACGGTGACCATTGTTGTAGCCCACTGTAAGCATCTGGTAATGTGAGACACTCAAAGTTCATTCAAGCTGTTTATTCACTTTCCCAATGGGCCAGATGCATTGTGATAGCTCTATGGACGGCATAAATTGTTTTAGTATAAAAAATTGGCTCAAAACCCTGTGATTAAACTAGGGCAAAAATTGGTTAAACCCATAAAAAATTGTTGCCCAGTCCAAGCATTATTAAAAACACAATACTTGTTTCATCCAGGGTTGTGTTATCCCTGCATTCAAAAGATTTAATGGAATGTGCAATGTGCTGTGGGCCAACCAAGCACTTCCTGAAATGCAACGTCACCTGATCATTGAAACTTTTCATGACCCCAATGTCATTTCCACTCTCTTGCATCTATGTATTTCAACATCAAGCTCAATATAAAGTCCCCAATCTCTTGGTTGTGTTTGATACATATAATTATTGATCACTTAAACTCATGCATCACTTACAGAGACATAAACACTGAAAATTGTATATCAACTTTTATTTCATTAAGAAATATAAGAATAGAAAGGCTCTCAAGATACAGGAAGAAAAAAAAGACCACCCAAGTCTCAACTATTGTTGGTGCAATCCACTTGCTTCAGGGGTGTGAGATGGAAATATGCCAATTGTGGTACCAGGCTTCTTCTTGATTTTTTATGATAGTAAGGTGATTGCTGCAAAAGTTTTTGAGTTTTCACAAGGAGCCGCAAGTTTGAGGTCAATTTCCAAAAGGGATTGCAGTGCTGCAGGGTGATAAGCATCAATTGGAAGTTTTTTAGGTCATTCAATGAGGGTGAATTCCTTGGGTTTCACCTTGCCTGACACACACTCAAGTAGTGAATGCAACTGCTTGATTTCTTGGTGCTTCATAGCAACTTGTAATGCTATTTCATCTAGGAGTTGAGTTATATCATTGAGTTCACAGCTTCTCCAGGGGTTTTCAATGGTTGTTCAAGTGCCATCTTTATCCTCCTCAAAATCAGAAACAACATCCACATGGTCAAATATTGCAATGACTTCTGCTGCTTCTTTGGGAAGGTATTTGCTGGCTGTGTGAAAATGCTTTACACTTATCTGGAATGCAAACCAACACACACCATCAGTGTCCATTATTTGAATACAAACCCCCAGGACTCATGCTCTAACCTTCTTTTTGGCTTGCTGGATGGATGCACATTGGGCCTTGGTAGTTTTGTTTTCTTGAAACTTTGACCCTAACAGTTCAGCTTGCCACATTTCTCTTCCCTGCCCCAAGACCCATCTCTCCAATAATGCGCTCATGTTCTCCATGCCATCTCACACCATACCAGGTTGCACCTTTTTCCGGTTTGAGTAATGCTGGACTATGATTGCACCTATTTCTGCATTCCAGCCCAATGATACAAAGGACCTTGCATGCCAATTAAACATAATCCTTGAGAAACCTGCCTTTTTCACATCCCTCTCAAATGTTACCTTAGCACTCCATGGGAAATTGTTGCTTGATGGCACATTGGGTGCTGGGTGGAATTGTGGGGGTAAAATTTTGGTTCTGAGTCTAGCAACTTCTTCATTGTATTGCAGCTGCCCATCCACCTCATTTGCCTTTCCATTTTCTGTCCGGGCAGACTCCAGATGTGCCATGACCTGCTGTGCCCTCATAGGAGCCCACTGTTCCCATTTCAGTATTTCTTCAGGAGAGGGAGGTGAGGGGAAGTTGGTTACATTTTCTGGCATCCCCATCAAAAAGCGGACCCATTGCGGTAAAGAACATGAGATTGTACTAGGTTGACTGGGGAGGGGGTTTTTTGTGACCATCTGGCACACTTGTCTCAATTTGTGGTCTAAAGTTGCTTTGTCAAGTTTTTTCTTTTCAGAATGGTTGGCCATTCCAATCCTAGATTGAGCATTGCAATCATTCATTTCCACTAAACCAATCACAATCAGCATCTCTGTGTTAATGAAATTAGTGGACTTCCCAGTTCAATCATACTGCTCACATGATTCTGGTATAGTATTCACATCTGGGCGAACCCCCCTGAGTAAGTCATCCAGGAGTCCCTCATGATATTTCAAACAAGAGGATACTGTCTCTTGCAAACCAGAAGATATTGTCTCTGCAGGGAGCATTGGATTGTCTTGACCAGCTGCAGCAGGTTGGGAGGTATGGGCACTTTGGTCTGGCATGATAAATAATTAATATTCAAGGGTTGGCTAAGGGTAATGTAATACTATAGTACTAGTCGGTAATGCCCCAAATTTGGGAAGGAGGGCCCTATGGCTGGTGTGAGAGGCAGGCCACAATGCAGCTTATGGTTAAGTTGCGGAGCCAACTCCGGGGACTGAATTTATTTTGGAGAGGGTTGATGTTGGGATTTTCCAAACCTCAAAAAACCAATATTGTTATAGAGATAGATGGTTAGTGTGTGAGATAGTATTGTTTAACTGTGAGAGAGTATGGACAGATAACTTGATGGATAGACCGGGTGATTGGTATGGGGGAAAGAACAGATAGAGGATGATGATCAATGTGAGATAAGAGGATTCCTTATTTATATTCCTACCCTCCTCCTTCACCATTCCCTGATTGTAAACATTTGACAACTGAGGATTTTTCTGTCCAATTCATTGGAAACTAATACAATGCATGATGAAACTTTTAATATCCAATATTCTGTTGTTACAAATATTACATCTATCAACCTCACATCTAATCTCCATCTCATCATCCCTTAGGCCCCGTTCATGTCCACACAAAGTGTCATATTGTTGGCGTTTGGTGTCCACTCGTCCATGTTTCCTCAAATGATGCTTTTTGATACTTTCTAAGGTTTCAGGTCACCCATAGGCCAAACAACATGGGTACTTTCATGTTGAAATCCATCCCTGCACATTCCACAATCAGTTTTGACCTTGTCCTCATATCAGCTAAAAGGGAAACTCACTACTTGTGCCAGGGAAACCAAAGTCATCATCTTGCCTGTATAGCCAAACATCCCCGCAACATTGTCTAAAACAGCCACATGCCCCACTATCTCCTTTCCCCTCACCACCACAATCTCCCTTAGATCTGTTGAGAACACTCACACATTTAAGTTGGGGTGGGCTGTGTATGGATCTTTGGCGTCTTCTGCATGTGCATCTTGGAATAACTGAATCAAAAAACAAACATCCCCACCTTCTGATTGCACAAAGAGCTCAGTGATTTGACCAAATGAACAGAGTTCATCCTGCATGATCTCCACATAGGAATTGGAGTGATTTTTCCCTTGATCCAGCCTTTGCACTTTAAATATTTTATGATGTATCAAGGTACTGTTGATTTTTTGCACATTGTAATTGAGAGACACATCCTGTTGCAGACCCAATCTTCCAACCTCTTGTATCCATAAGCAATGGATTTCCAGGTCTAATGGGGTGAGGCTGAAGTGTGGATTTGAGTTTTCTTGTCCCTTGTTAATTACCTTGGACTTGATCAATTAACTTGAATATTGACTCCCTGATATACATGTCTTCATGATTGTACCATTTATATCACCTGTAATAAATTCATTTATTATTTGCTTTGTTTTCCCAGTAAGAAGGAAGGTGTAAAGCATTATTCTTAGTCAGCTCACCTGTGCAATTGTTCTTTGGTATCCTTCCCAAGATACAATTCAACCTTTCATGGTCCCAGGCTGCTGTGGCAATTGGTGGACCAAACATTTTGATAAATTCTGGGTAATGCTGATTAATGTGCACATTGGTTTTACTCCTTTGTTGTGGCCATCCAGTCCTTAGTGTTTGATGTTATTCCAGAATTAGTTGTTTAACCTCCATGATATCTTGGTTTGAAATATGATGCTTCATTAACATGTTGGTTATGTAAATGAGAAGCACTGTTGAGTCCTTCAAGATTTTTATTTAGCCAATGTGATCAATACCGGGTCTATGCTTACCACTCCACAAATGAATCATAGCAAGGGGATAGTAAACCATGTAGAGTGTCAGCCACTCCGCCACCTTGAGGGATTCTGCACCATGAAATCCAACATTCTTTGGTACCCTTTTCATCCATGATGGCACCTTTGTATCCTCAATCACCTGCTGGATGCGCCTCAAATCGTCAAGCATTAATCAAGGCCCTTGGATGTATGATTCCACTTGAGCTGCTTTCCCTCTGTCATAATCCTTGTTCACTGGACTGCTTCCCTCACCCCCCATCAACTTCAGAGTACTTGTTTGGCTTCCTTGACTGGCTATAAATTGTGAACTTCCCAAGCTCCCAATAATTCTACTTCTTAAAGAATACAAGTGAGTACTAGTATATTTAGAAGATTGTTGAGATTTCTTGCTTTGCTGTGAGGCTGATGATGATTTCCCGGCCTGTGAAGATCTCAATTCATATTTTCTGGATTGACTTGTCAAGCTTTCTTCCATTATTTGTGTAGGTTCTCTCAGATTGCTGGCATTAAGCCGTCTCTTGGGACTTCTCTGGTGGTGATCACCCTCCTCTGATTGATTTTAAGGAGACTTCCTTCTCTGCCCCTTTCCAATGACGCTTTCCACATTACCCAGTGATCCAGTTTTCTCTCCTATGTTCTTCTCTTGGATTTCTTACTTCCTTAATTCTTCTCCCGCTAGAGCAATGTTAAGATAACTCATGCTATGATCCTTGAGATTTCCCAAAATCCACCCATGCATGAGCTCTATTACTGAATATTCTATTGGGCGCCAATATGGAAGCCTGTTCAAAAAGCTTGCTCTGACCCCCTTCTCCTTGGTAATTTGATCTCACTCCCATGATTTCTGACATTCCTCCCACTTCTTGGCATTCTTCATGTGCTCGGCATTTCTCCTTGGCTGGAACTCCTTGACATTTGGATCATTGATCTTTTCCTTTGTAATTTGACAATATGAGTAGAACATGGTTGAAGAATGACCAGAGAATCCTGCCACCTTGCGCATAGCTGGCAATTCCCCAACCAATGGGAACAGTGCAACAAATTTCTCCCTACCTTGAGGAAACTGGCTGGTTTCAGAAAACCATACTCCTTCCCAGAGTTCTTTGATTTCATCAACCAATGGATCTAGAATGTGGTTTATTTCTTCCACTTTGGTTTCCTTGGGCCCAGGGATAATACCAAAAAGGAAAACATTCTCTATCTTGTAACTTTCTGCTAGTGGAATTTTGAGACAGATCAAGATCACTTCTCCCACTGAGATTGATTTGTGCCCAACCTTATTTCCAAATGGGTTGAACCAATCCACATAGAGACTGAAGACAAGGTGCCCTGGTTGTTGGGTAAATTTCCTCTCCTTGTCTGCGCCTCCAACAAAGTTGCGCCAAACTGAGCCATCCCAAACATTGCTTATCACATTTGAATTGAGTTTTTTATGATGAAGATTGCTTTCAATCATCTTTTCAAACTCTGCAAACCATTATTTTCTACCAAGCCAGGACTGCAAGCTTTGATAATTAAATTTTCAAGCTGGTTTGATGGGTCTGTTATGTTTCCCAATTTTCTTCATCAGCAATTCTGTATCAAAGTAAATGCCCTGCTCCTTACCAGTTTGGCACAAAAATATTTTGCTAGTGGAATAGATCTTGGCAGTAAATTTCTTGAAAATTGATGCTTGGTTGTTGGATTTGTCTGGGATTGGATACAGCTATAAGAATTCTGGACAGCATATCCTTGTTTCCAGGTTGGGCTCAAAACCTAGCCTTTGAATTAGAGTGACTTTGCTTTGAGGTATTTTCTTCATGATGTTATTTGAATCAAAATTGAATTCCCTCCCCAGATTCTTAATTTTCTCCCACTCTGTCTTCAAGAAATCTGTGATTGCCGAGTCACTAAGTCAATGAAAAAGTCACAGTTTTGCAGCTTGGAGAAGCACAAGCAGACTGTGCCTTGGGACTAGATTAAAAGAGTTATACTTAAGGTCTTGAGTATTGAACCAGTTCCCTCCCCAGTGAAGTGGAATCTGAATCTGCTCTTTGCTTTAATTCCTTGCTGAATTTTTGGAAACCTGAAAATCATTATAGCAGGCAAATCAGAAGATCAGCGCATGAATGTACAGTGTTAACTATTTTCCAATCCCTCCTCTCCACTTACATGACTGCTCCCTTGTAATGGCAATATATCTGTTGTGACTTTCAGGGCCTGATTGATTCTGCTTATAGCTGCCTGATGTTTCTTGAAGGCAGAGGAAGAAAAAGCCATTCCTATCTTTTTGTTTCCATGTTCATCTTTATATGTGCCCTTGCCACATTTGAATTCCAGACATTGGCATATCTTCCATTTGGCTGTCTTCATATCAATTGATGGATGGATGGATGGATGGATGGATGGATTGATGGATGGATGGATGGATGGATGGATGGATGGATGGATGGATGGATGGATGGATGGATGGATGGATGGATGGATGGATGGATGGATGGATGGATGGATGGATTCATCAAATGATGGAGGGATTCACCAATTGGGTGCTGGGTGCACTACCCACCCACATCTTATACACTACCTGGTATGCATATATGCATTGAGGAGTGACTCACTATCAATGGTCACCATCCATTAATTTATCCTCATGGTTATTGTCCATTAGCTTAGGCTGAGCTTGCTCCAATGGTGGGTGACCATGAGCTTGCCCCAATTTTTGCCAACCATTAGCTTGCCCCAATGGTTGCCAACCATTAGCTTGCCCCAATGGTTGCTGACCATTAGCTTTCCCCAATGGTTGCCAACCATTAGCTTGCCCCAATGGTTGCCAACCATTAGCTTGCCCCAATGGTTTCCAACCATTAGCTTTCCCCAATGGTTGCCAACCATGAGCTTGCCCCAATGGTCACCAACCATTAGTGTGCCCAAATGGTTGCCAACCATTAGCTTTCCCCAATGGGCTCCAACCATTAGCTTTCCCCAATGGTCACCAACCATTAGCTTTCCCCAATGGTCAGCAACCATTAGCTTTCCCCAATGTTTTCCAGCCGTTGGCTTGCCCCAATGGTTGCCAACCATTATCTTGCCCCAATGGTCACCAACCATTAGCATGCCCCAATGGTTTCTGGCCATTAGCTTTCCCCATTGGTTGCCAACCATTAGGTTGCCCCAATGGTTTCTGACCATGAGCCTGCTGCAATGGTGGCTGTCCATTGGCAAAATTCCACCTTTTTTAAAATTCAAGTCATCATCCCCCTGTGCTTTTCAATTATTGAATGCTGACCCTGCTCTCCTACTTTTGATAATCATGCAGTGTAAACAACAAACAACCCATCATGTTACAATACCTCTTCCCATCAAAAAACCCCAGAATCTTCAATCAAGCTGTTTCCATCAGTGTCCCTGGCTCCAACTCCCACTTCTCTCAATGTCTCTCATCCTACTTTAGAGTTGTGATGAATATCACCAAGTCAATGGATAATCACTGGCAACAAATCTGCAATTCCCTACAAAAATTTCAGGTTCAATCACTGCCATCATCTTTCATTCATCAACAAATTCACTCCACTACCTCTCTAGTCCCATCCAAGTCTTCATGTCTACTACATGGCATATCAACCCTAGCAAGAGAGTTTTTTCTTCAAGACCTTGCACAAATCAACTTTCCTTGCTGTGGTTTCAATTGTTCTGAGACTTGGGAATTGCATTGGAACCAGTTGTTTATGGGACTCATCACTAAACATTGGAACCATGCCCATTTACATGGTGCATTTTGAAACTACCCATTCAACTCAGTGCATAACAACAAATTCAACCTTACCATTGTCCTCAAGAGGTGGTTCATGGGCAGTAGATCCCATATTAAGTCCGGAAAATATCTTTCAGAAGCCCATGAAGCAAAACAAAATCAGAAAAGAAAATCCAGATGGCGCAAACAAGTAAGCAATTACTCCCTATCATCCCATGGTATTTTTTACCCCAATTTTTTTCACATGGTTTGTCCTCTGTGCCTACAGCTCTCAAATCAACAAACAGAGATCTTGGAATCACTTGGATTACCAGAAAATCAGTCCAGTATATTCAGTGAAGCACAATGTTGCTCTGACACTGAGGTCTCCAATGAAAAGGTCTTCCAGAAGGTCCAGTGCCAATGGCAATCTCAAGTTTTCTCTGCCCTTGGTCACCAAATAGATCAAAAATTTGACAACATGAAAGCCAAGAAACATGGTAGACAGTACAAATGTGGTCATTCAATGTGGATGATGAGGAAGCCTTCCAACCTCCAAGAAAAACTCACAAAGGTGCCAACAAGACTCCCCAGCAACTTTTATCATCCTGATTTGATTTCTTCCCTTTCTCCAGAGGGCAAACAGCTTTTGTATATGCAGCCTCCAATTGACCTTGCCTTCATAATTTCTAAACTCATACCTTAAATTATTTGTAGATCTAAAGTCATGTTTCAATATTGATTCTTGTGATAGTAGAATGTTCAACTCTCACTACTTTAATCCATAGACTCTTGCAAGGATATCCTACTTGAAATATTTTTTTCATCAGACATACCTGTGTTGTAAAATCACATAAATATCATTAAATCTTGGTCATGTCCAAAGTGTTTTAATTATCTTCCCCTGCATCAAAATACACTCTACATTGTGAAATTATTATCAACATAACTGTACCAATAACATTGACATAAAAGCTCCTTCATGCAATGATTTGGTCTGGTACATACCTTTGACATATAAAACTGCTTTTGGAAACCATGCACATGTATGTGTATGTGTATGGTCTTCAAAGCATGTTTGGTTTCTGAGCCAAGTTTTTCAAAAATTTGCTAAAGCGCATGTGGCACTTAGCAAAGTCATCATGGCACCTGGCAAAGCCTTCTTGGTGCCTTGCAAATTTCAACTTGGTGCCTGGAAAAGTTTATCTTGGTTCAGATCAAAGCTGGTTGCATTGACCCGCCAATCACATGATCATACTTGAAAAAAAAAAGGCTTGAAGTTGGGGGGAGGGAGTGTCAGCTTGCTACTATGTACAGAGCAACCTGTCATAGCAACACAAAACTATAAAAAACAAATCAAACAAGAATATCTAAATTAACAAAAGAAGGAGTGAGAAATCCATAAATATTATTAAAGAAATGGATTCCTCACTCAAAATTAGGTAGGGTCACTCACTGACCCCACCCTTGAATTCCAAGTCCTTACATTTTTAAAATAATTAAAAAGAAAAGTACTAAAAATTAAAATACCAGTATGGCATCTTCTGGCCATTCTAACATTTCACACGTGTTGTCACATATAGAGTTTACACCTGAAATTTACTCAGAATTGGGGTGTTGTGTATATTTTAGGAGTTACACGCGGAAATGTGTTATGTCACAATTCCTGCGCGCAGCCCCGCATCATTACATATCCCTACGTACTTGTAGTAGCAGATTCCCACTTACTAGAGACCCGCGCGCAGCTAATTCTGCCAGGAATGCAGCGGATCCTACCCCGCGCGCATCTGTACTAACTGATCCCCGCGTCTGGATCCGTTGTGACTAATCTGACAACCAGGTACCGCTCAGAAGAGCTACAACCTAGTTAGGGTTGCCTGGCATATGTAACAAGTTGAAATATGCATTAGGAATAGTCTAAAAAGATCAAAACCTAAATAAAATTAATAAAAATTAAGTTTAGAAAATTTTTTAATAATAAATCAAAGATCAAGGATTACCACGTAAATCATTGAATCTGATCTTTGAAGACCACCAAACACTACAAGGAGTGTTCATTAAATTTATTAAAAAATTATCTACGTGATCAGCAGATAATTGAAAATAAGTAAACATCCACATCTTTCCACTTTAAAGCAATACTAATAGTACAAATGAAGGATGAGTGCAGAATGATCAAGTTTACGCAATAACAGATTAACAGATCCTGTGGCTAAAATAGTACGGAAATCCAGCAGATCTAAGGTCAGCTGATTGAAAGCACCAATTGGGCGTGCTAATCTTGCCCTGAATGGCTTTCCAGCCTCAGCCCACGAGAAGAACCCTCTCTACGTGCCCTGAGAAGCTCAAAATCACCCCAAAAAGGTATTCATACAGACCTCTTTGGATCCATTATTCCCCATTATCAGTTTACCAGGAATTATTATTATCAATCAGACACTGTGTAATTGTTAGTCAAGTGCTTGTGAAGAATCTAAGCAAGTGATTTATAACCTAGTCTGTAGTATTATTATCTATTTCTTAAACCAATCAACCAACTGAAGTTAAATCAAGCAATCATCCCCAACTTCTCTGAAACCCATCTTATTATTGCAGGATTTTCGTCGTAAAGTGCTCAGAGTGAGTGTTTCCCTTCCTGTCTTGGCCATTGTGCTGTTATGCCCAGCCATTAGTGGAATAAGCCCTTTCTAAGGCACCCATCTTCATTCCAAGGTTCTTAAACTGCCTAAGGAGTCCCCTTGAAGAGAGGTTGTTTGTCTGCAAAGATCCCCAGTAGTATAATACTGTGGCCCCTCTTTTATATTATATTGAAAAACTTTTATTAACAAACCAATTAAACCTTGCAACTGCTCTTATTATATCATTTATTTGAGCCTCTAAGTGTTTATTTTTGGAATAATTATTATTATTATTATTCCAGTACTTTTATCACTCTCTGTAGCTAAAGGACTGCAAGGTTCCTGGTATCAGAGAGCTGACAGGGAGGCTGGTCAATTTTGGTGCAACCAGCTTTGATTGGCATCAAGGGGAGCTTGATTAGGTGCCAAGTTTTAATCCCTGCAAGCCAAACCTAATCAAGCTCCCTGGGCGCCAATCCAAGTCCTGCTAGTTACATGCCAAGTCAAACTTGGACAGGCGCCCAGACACACTTTACACACCATATGTGTATATGGCCATGGGAGAGGCCTAAAACAACATTTTTCATCAAAGATATAAAACTTTGGGTTGCAATATACACTCCCATTTGCAAATTTATGGTGTATAAAGCCCGTCTGGGTGCCTGGAAAAGTTCCAGTTTTTGTTTGTAAAGTGTGTGTGGCGCCCAAAAAAGCTAGCTTGGCACCCAGACAAGTGATCTTGGTGCCCTTTCAAGTGGCAGTTGGCGCATTGCCAAATTGGCCTGGTGCCTTGCCAAGTTGGTTTGGGTTTCAATCAAAGCTGGTTGCGCAACCAATTCTCAACTGTATTTTTTCTCTTTTTTTGACTCAAAAAGTTATTTTTTGTTACTTTTTACTTTAAATAGCTGTGCATAAATTAATAAAATTAATTTAAACAAGGTTGAAAAAAAAACTTACCTTGTTGAATATGCTTTGACAAACAGTCCCATGACTTTTTTCTACCCACTGTACTTTTCCCCCACATCATCCAATTTGTCCCTCAAGCAGGAGAAGATAAAAAACATGAGAAAAAAAACAATGAAATATCAATATATATATTTCAGAGCACGCCATACCAGGATGGTTTTCCCAGCAGATACCACTCATGTACTTTTCCCTCACATCATCCAATGAGTACTTCAAGCAGAAAAAGATAAAAAACCATGAGAAAAAATACAAATAAAATAAAAATAAATAATCAAAAATAAAGTTGAAAGGAACATCCAAATTCTGTAATCCAATTCAACTTGTGAGCTCAATTCTCAAAGGCACAAATAATGCTTATATCTATTTGGTCACATTATGAACTAAAATGTGGTTACTGATCACTAGGGTGTTATTTAAAACTATGTTCCTGCAAGAGAATTTTTATCCCCCTGGTTAAACAGGCAGTAAAATGATCACTGCAACCTGGTTGTTGAAAAAGTGAATTCTTCCCTCCAACAGTGTGTTGGAGTTGGTGGCTCACTCCTCAGTTAATTTTCCCAATCCACCAATTACATAGTTATTTAATTGGAGGTAGCATTTCTGATGATTTTGAGGTTGAATGGGTTTTCCACTCTCCCCTGGAACTTGGTGGAGAAATTTGGGTTGAACTCCACTCATGGATGCTTTCCAGGACCAGAGGAGATTGAAGGTGTAGTAGGTTAAAGATATGTGGATGTAGTAGAGTTGAGGGTGATGTGACAACCTCTTTCAATGACAGAGGGGGGGAGGTGAGATCAACTGAAGATAAAACAGAGATACTTCTTGAGATATAGCTTGGATACAGGTGAGATACAACTTGCCCCCTGCATACGGGTGGCACCCTATTTTTTGTGGTGTATCTTGCTAGAATAATTTTTTTCCCCAGAGATGTGGCAGCTCATGGATTGGATATTTCCAAATTTGAGGTTTGCAATTTCTTTTGATGGGCTTTTATTCCTTAATTGTTCATCATAAGCTGATGGGGGACTTTTTACTTTGGAAAATATTTGATATTATTTTGTTGTAAATGTGACTTTCCCACTGACCATTGATGACAGCCTTTTGATTGCTCCCAACTAACTTTGGTTTTAAGGAACTAGATCTTTCTTGGGACTAATCTTCTTGCCAAGTTTTTTGATTGGTTTCTTTTCTTTAAATATGTAAAACCACCTGATGATTTGATAGATTTGGGTGCTTTTTTTTATCTTTTTGGTTTCCACGTTAGATGATGATTTATTTGATTTATTATATTTTACTTATTGCTTTTGTTGGCAGTGTAAAGAAAAATTTCAGACCCCTGTGTTTGAGAAATTTTTCATTTTTTTTTTTTTTGAGAAAGAAAAGGAAGAAAAAAATATGTTTTCTTTTAAATTGACTTGAATAAAAACATTGAAGGTGGGTTGGATGAGAATATCAAATTTATTCTTACTTGTGCATGAGGTTTTACTTCCAAAAATCCATGAACTGAAGCTCAAGTGGTTTCAGTGGTGGCCTTAGTTAATTTTCTAATAATTTAAATCATGATGAGAAAAGGAATTGATGTCAAGTACATAGAATTCATTAAAGATTGTTGATTTTCTAATTTCTGGAATTTTCAGCTCTCTGATACCAGGAAACTTGAATTCATTTAGCTACAGATATTAATAAAATAGTGGAATAATAATATTCCCAAAAATAAACATGTAAAAAGATCAAATAATAAATATTTTAAGAGCTAGTGTGGGGTTGAAATGGTTTGGTAAAAGTGTTTTCAATATGTTATAAAAAGGGGGGCCACGGTATTATACTACTGGGTATCTTTACAGACAAGCAAGCTCTCTTCAAGGGGCCACCTTGGGCAGTGTAAAGACCTTGGAATAATGATGGTTTCCTTTTAAGGAATTATCCAGCTGGTATGGCCAGGCAAACAGCACTCAGGTAAAGGCAGATAGGAAATGACTCACTTATTGGAGAAATAATTCACAGAAATCCTTCAGAGATTCAGATGAAGGGTTTCAGAGCAAAGGTGGGGTTGATTGCTGAATGAACTTCAATGAATCAATAATGGCTTCAGAAATAATTATAATATAAATCAGACAGGGCCATAAATCACTTGCTTGAATCTTTTAAGCCCTTGATCATGGATGGAAAAGCTTCTGGACAATAATTTTTAAATTTGTCAGTAAATGGGGAACAATAGGCCAAAGAAGGTCTGTATAAATACCTTTTTGGGTGAATAAGAGCCTCCTCAGGGCATGTAGAGAGGGTAAGGCTCAAGGTTTCAGGCTATTAATCTAGCCAGGGAAATTTTGGCACTTCCTCAGCGTGCTGTGAATCAGATAATCTCAGATCTACTGAATTTCTGCATTTTATTAGATGCAGGATCTGCTAATGTGTTAATTAGTCATTTTGATCATTCTGCATTTATCTGTTATTTTTACTATCATTATTTGATCAAATTGATCAGTAGTGAGATTTTGTTGATTTTCTATCACCTGCTGATCACATGGATAATTTATAATAATTTTTATGATCACTCCTTGATATGATTTGCAATCATTAAAGATCTGTTAATTTAGTTGGCATTAGAGGTGCACAGATTGGACAGCTGCATGGGGGATTTGGATCTGTTGCGCATGTGACTTTTTGCACATTTTTCAGGCAAGATCTCTTGCTAACTTATCTGCTATGCATGCGGGAATAAGGCTACAGGCTGTGCATGCGGATTCCTTTAATAAGGCCAGAAATTGTTGCAGAAGTGCAGAAGTTTGTGTGCATTTGCATGGGAATTTGCATGCTTTTGGTGCAGGAACTTGTAATTTTTCTCCAGAAATTCACGCGCTTTTTGCGGGAATTTGCGCGCGGATTTTGCGGGAACTTGATCGTGGTTGTTGTGGGAATATCTGCGTGCTTTTTGTGGGAATTTGCGTGCGGTTTCCAGGGGAATTCACATTCAGTTTCTACAGGAATTTTCCCCCATTTTCTACCAGAATTTGATTTTGGGTGGGGAATCCAACTCTGAAATAATATTTATGGATTTGTCACTCCTTCCTGAGGTTATTAATTTTATCTTTATGATGGTACATTTGACAGGTTGCTCTGGAAATGGTAGCAAGCTGACAGGATTTTTTTGGTGGGTTTTGGGTGTTGAGTTTTGGAACTCATCATCATGTCCACTCACCTCTCTCTCTCAGCACATTTATATTTAGTATCATTATTTTCTATTGTTTGGTTCTGATACTTTTTGTTATCCAGGCCACATTATTATTATATTTCTGTTACTTGTAGTCTGCCAGCAACCATTTCTTATATATTTAATAGGTTCCTGATACTCAAATGTCACTGCACTTAGCCTTTGTAATAGTCATGTTAAACCTCCTGCTCTCAACCCTTCTATCCTTCCCTTTCTTATTGAATATTTTTACTTCTTCAAGGCCCAACTTGTGGTTCCTTAATTGTCTATGAATACTCTCTTGCTTATAATCTCTTTAATGAAAAACATCATATTCTTCCTCTTCTTATCCAAGCCCACTCACTGAAGCCCTACTGAATCTGGTCCTTTCTGAACCCCTTAAGTGGGATTTTAATCCCCTCCATCACCCGCCTCTCCTCTCCAATCACTTCTTTCTCATGTTTTCTAGTCTCTATTCCAACGGCTTATGATCCCAGCCAGTTCTCCTAGAGCTTTTTCTATAGCTCTCATCAACTAGGGTCTTTATTTTACTTTTTACCCTTCTCTCATCATTTGGATTGTGGCCCTCTCCTTCTTAAATCCATTTGTGTTGACTCTGCCATTTTTCCTCATACCTCAACCACCTGCTCTTTGGGAACATCAACTCCTTTCTATCACCCTTGGTTTCTTCAATCTTTTCCCATCTGCTTCAAGATTGCTCTCAATCTCTTTCATGTATCACCATCAACCTTCCTTTGGTCACACTTCTTCCTTATCTTGCCACCTTGGTTTCTCTTTGTTCAATCTTTGTTTGCGTTCTTGCAACATCAATCTCCTCTCATCTTTTTGTAACCTTCATGTTTGCCTCAACCTCAATGACAACCTTGATCTAATCTCAGCCTCAACAACCTGCAACCTTGATTGCTCTTCATCCTCACCTTTTTATTCTTGTTGGCAACATTGATTGCCCTCACCCTTTTTTTCCTCTTAATATTGGCCACAAACTTGAAAGCTATTTGAAACACTCAATTGAATTATTTATTTCCCACCTTCTCAGCGTCTTTTTCTCCTTACTTACAACATTAATCACCTTAACTCCATCCTCAACCTTGATTGTCTTATTTTGCAACCTTGCTTGCACCCAACTGAAACTTTTATTGCTACCCATCTTTGCTTTGCTCTATCTATCTTCTACTTCACCCAAAATCACCTTTCAACCTTTGCTTTCACTCTCACCTATTCAATCATCTCATCTCTTTGCTTTGAAACTACCTCTTACTTTCATTTCTCCTAGTTTCCTTGCTTGCAACTTTGATTGCTTCTCATCTACTGAATTCAATTGTGTCTTTCCTGCAACATTGCTCTCTACTTCTCATCAACTTTGCTTGCAACATTTTTGCACTCTCTTCTCTTCAGCTAAAAAACTTTCCATCCTATCTGCTTTTCCCTGGTTGTTTTTCATGGGGTTGTGTTGAGTTTTGGAACTCATTGTAATTTCTGCTCACCTCCCTATCTCAGTGAATTTATATTTATTATTATTATTTTCTATGTTTGGAATAATTATAGGTTGTACTGACCAACTTATCTATATTATTTTATGTTTTTGGTTATTTTATTATTCATAAAAACCATTTTATGTTCTGATACTTGTAGTTATCCAGGCCACATTAGGGGGTATCAAAGTTAACCAAACCCGCCATTTTTTAATGGCGGGTTTCAACCCAAATCCGCCATTTCAAACCCGCCATTAAAAATCAAAAAAAACCCACTTATTTCAGATCAGACATGTCAAAGTTAACCTGAAATAAGTGGGTTTTTTCAAATAAAGTATTTAAATGCATCCACCACCTGTCCGCGTCATACACCCCTGTCTTCCCACCTCCTTCTACCTCCGACCTCATTGGAAAATTTTTTACCCCCACCCTCATCATAAAATTGATTGACCACTCTCATAACTTTATCGCTCTCATCACTTGATCACTCTCATCCACTTCATTGCTCTCAAAACTTCATTGCTCTTAAAACTTCATCACTCTCATCACTTAACCGCTCTCATCACTTGATCACTCTCATCCACTTTATCGCTCTCAAAACTTCATCACTCTCATCACTTAACCGCTCTCATCACTTGATCACTCTCATCCACTTTATTGCTCTCAAAACTTCACCACTCTCATCACTTTATCGCTCTCATCACTTGCGTAGCCCAAACTCTTTCAAATGGCCCCTCAGCAAACCTCCCCCCCACAAGTCCAACACACCCAAGAGAACATTGCAAAGGAACTCCACAACAAACAATCCTCCCCAATCAGCTTCCAAGGGCTCAAGTAAGCTCAAGAGAGCTGATCACATCATCCTGGTAAACTGGCTGAAAATTCCCTCCAACTACGATGCCTGCTTTGGATCCGACAACAAAACACGTGTTGGCCGACCTCAATCCTCTAAGGTCAATGGTTATCTCCTGATGGCCAATGAACTCAAGAACAAAACAAAAGGTAGGCTGGATCTGTCATCCAAACAGATGAGGGAGAGGTTCAAAAACTATTGAGCCAAGTACAAAAAGGCCCACTCCATGTCTATCTCCACTGGCTTTGGTATCACCGACTTGGACAAAGCCAAAGGAATCAACTTGGTGGTTGATAAGTTGGACTCCATTTGTCCTTTTTATATTCAAATGGATGAAATCTTTGGAAAGAAGGCCAACATCACCCCCCTAGCTGCTTTCGATGCCCAACAATCTGATTCCCTTGATGTCGAGGACTTGGCTGGGGATGCTCAGCCTACCAATGGGGACCTTGATCAAACCTTGGCCTTGGAGTGGCCCCCATCTGATGACAAGGAGGATATTCAAACACAATCGGCTCCAATCACTTCTACTTTGGTATTGATTGATCAGTCAATCCCAACCTTGGACCCCTCACTTCCTTCTTTTGATTGCTCTCTTCCTGGGGCAGAACAACTGGAGAACTTGCCCAATGAGGAGGATGTTATTCCTGGATCACCGTTGCCATCAACATCGGCTCAAGTAAGGAACTAAATTGTTTTTGATTCTGTCTGGTTGCTCCTGACTGATTTACATTGTAAAAAAACAGGCTCATCCATTTTTGATTGGCTAAAAACTCAAGACAATGGGGCCTACCACATCGCCTTCAAATACTAGTGAGGACTTTCAGACTCAAACCTCCTCTGCCAAGGGTAAGCAAAAGGCCTCCAATTCCATCAATGTCAACCCAAGAAGTCATCAAAAGAGGAGAAACACTTCCAGTTTTTCGGGCTTTGAAGAAATCATGGAGAAGCGAGATTCATGTAAGTTGATTGATTCAATATCCTTGCTTTCAAAATCATGCTCATTGCCATTCCCCTCCAAAAAACAGTGAAATCACAAATTGAATCAGATAAACTTCAGTTTGAAAAGCAAAAGTGGGTTCGCCAACTGGCCATGGATGGTCAAAAGCAGCAAGCCAAGACTTTGGCTAATCAACAAAAATTGGATGCTGAGTGGAGGTTGAAACAAGCTGAACTAGAGTTTCAAAAAGAGGAAAAGTAGAAGGATTGGCAGCAAGTGCAACTGGAAAAGGAGAGGGAACAACGGGCAAACAAAAAAAAGGATAAGGTATCAGTAGCTTTGGCTTGCATTGGCAGTGGTAGATCGGTAGAAGAAATACAGCAGATTACTCAAATGCTGGGCTTGTAAATATATTTGCATGGATGAAAGAAAAACAAATTATTTTTTACTACAACAACGTTTGAGAGCATTCTTAACCCCATCAATATACAAATCTTTTTTGTTTTTATTGATATTTTTTTCTCTAGAGTAAATTTGGCCGTTTTTCATGTCCCTACAAGTGCTCTGAGTTTTTTTATTAATTTGGAGTGACATGGCCATTCTGGTATGGGTTGCTGTGTCCACAGCTGGAAAGGTACAGTGCTTGTACTTGTTAGCCTCCCAAACCATTTTGACTATACCTTTTTGCTTGAAATCAATTCCAAAGCCAAGGTCAGGAAAAACAAATTGACCGTCCGAAACTTGATATTCATCCGTATCTTCAATAAGTCGACCATTCAATTTTTTGGTTGGGACCACAAGTAAAAAGGAATAGCCAGAGATGTTACCTTTGTCAATATGAGGAGAATTGTAAAAAGAATCCAAGGTGAAAGTGAGGTGTGGGGAGCAATCAAAAGGTTTAGGCTTGGAACCAAATTCCAACAAAGAGAAAGAGGGGATGTTGCTGTCCTTCATGGTATCACGGTTTGATTCAAAGGCAATTTTGGCCAAATTACAAAACATTTGTCCTAAAATTCGGGATACTTTGTTGGCCTTCAAGTTGAGGACAGCATACTCTTGAGGAGAAGATCTAATGGATGATTTCTTCACATAACGTCCGAATAACTCCAAAGGGTTCATCGATTTTCGCCAACCAATTGCCCACATTTTTCCACCCCAAGATCTTGAGGGACCAACCGGGTTGACAAATTTTTTCAAACTGTGAAGGAATGTTGTCACAAAGTTGATATCTTTCTTATCTTGCTCAGATAGTCAATCCAAAGGCACAAATTCAATGACGGCAACAAGAGCATGGTGATCAGATTGGTCAAGAATGATAACTTTTCCATGGTGGAAGAAGTGGAAAGCCCCAATTGTCTGTTTTGCTTGCTTAAATTCTTCCTGGGTGGGTTTTCGAGGTTTGTTTTTCTTCTCAGCCATGATAGCAGGGTACAGATCCAAAGGGCATATATTTCGTCTAGACCAGGCAAACTTTTGCTTGATCAAGTCGTCAGTCACCTCCAAAGAAATTTCTGAATCCCTCATTTGAGCCCTCCTTTTTCTACGATTCCTCTGCTTGCCACCTCTCTTTATGTTTTTCATACCATCTCCTTCCATCTTTCTCCCTCCCAGGCACTTGCTGCACCCAAGGTGAGGATCAAGGTGAAATTTGAATGGATGTATAACATTTTGAGTTTGGTAGGCATTGAAGGAATCAATATCAAAAAAGGGGTTGGACAAACGAAAAGACCGGTCAAACAAATAAAAAAAAAAATGTCAGCAACGTTCTCATTATGGAAACGGTGGGATTAAAAAAAATCAAAAAGAGATGAAAATCAACGATTCCTCTGCTTGCCACCTCTCTTTATGTTTTTCATACCATCTCCTTCAATCTTTCTCCCTCCCAGGCACTTGCTGCACCCAAGGTGAGGATCAAGGTGAAATTTGGATGGATGTATAACATTTTGAGTTTGGTGGCCAGTGAAGGAATTGATAGATATCAAAAGAATAGAATTAGATGGGGAGGAGTGGTAATGATGAGGAGCCGCAGCCGGCATCATACTAGGCAAACCAGACTGTCCCAGGACGTAGCTTGGTTGGCGTAAGACTTGAGAGAATGTGTTCTGGCCAAGCTCGAAAACCTAAAAAAAAAAAAAAAAAAAAAAAAAAAAAAAAAAAAAAAAAAAAAAAAAAAAAAAAAAAAAAAAAAAAAAAAAAAAAAAAAATCGGAAAGTCAGTTCCTGTACCCTACAAAAACCCTGCATTGATTGGCCCAAACAATTGGCCAATCAATCGCGAATCAATTGCTCGATTGGCAATCAATCGCTCGATTGATTCGCAATTGATCGCTCGATCGATTTGCAATCAATCGGCAATCAATAGAAGAGAGGAGAAATTGGAGGAGGGGAGGGGCTCACCTTGAGGGATTGACCTTGAGGGATTGACCAAGGGATCCAGGGGGGGACTACAGGTTGAATGATCAAAGGATCAGCAACTGGTGAGGGGAAGGAAGAGGAAGAGCGTGGAGGGGGCTTACTGGGATTAGGAGGAGGGGATTCAGTGAGTGAGGTGAGATGAGGTGGTGGTGATGAGTGAGGTGGTTTGGTGAGGAGGAGGCAGGGTTTGACCGGTGAGTGAGTGGGGTGAATCCAGGGGGGGACTACAGGTTGAATGATCAAAGGATCAGCAAATGGTGAGGGGAAGGAAGAGGAAGAGCGTGGAGGGGGCTTACCAGGATTAGGAGGAGGGGATTCAGTGAGTGAGGTGAGATGAGGTGGTGGTGGTGAGTAAGGTGGTGGTGATGAGTGAGGTGGTTTGGTGAGGAGGAGGCAGGGTTTGACAGGTGAGTGAGTGGGGTGAGGTTGAAGGGGTTGAGTGGTGAGGGGGAGGGGGGTGGCATTTGGTGAGTGGCAGGGTTTGAGGTGGAGGTGTTTTTGGATTCAAGTCCACTAAAAAAAAAAATAAAAAAAAACTCAGCCTATGAATCTTGGGTGAATAACCAAAACCAAAAAAATACAGTGAAGGGAATTTTTACCAATTTCAAAATCAAAAATTACTCATCAAAGCAAACAAGGGTGAGAGGAAGAATCCGCTCTCTCATAGAAGAAGATGAGGGACCAGATGAGACAGGGATGACTTGAGGCGGATCAGGAATATCATCTTGGAATATTTTGTCCCATTCATCTTTGATGTCGGCCAAAAGGTTGTGAAGGATTACACAAGTGATAATCCAGTTGATGAGGAACCTCATATCTTTGGAACATTGGAGCTGGTTTTGCATCTCCCGTAAGCTGGCCCATCTTCCTTTCAGAATTCCTATGGCATGCTCAATCCAAACTTGTGATTGGGCAAGATGATAGTTAAAATTGGTTTTTCCTTGATCATTGGACAAAACATTCCGGTATGCTGGAACTACATATTTCCCACTAGCATAAGCCAAATCGGCCAGAAGGTATTGATCTTGGTCAAAGTAGATCTCTGGTTGTTGGGCAATCCGCATCCGATTGAAAACATATGAATCATGACAAGAACCTGGAAGGCCAGCATGGAGGGAGATGAACTTCTTGTTGTTATTGCAAACAAGTTGTAGTGCCACGGAGTATCTAAACAAAGAGATGGAAAATATTTGGTCAGTGTGTGATCCAAAGTTTTATCATAGCAATTGGAAAAGAAATGAATCAATTGCCTTTTTTTACAATCAAAATAGTGGTTGCCATCTAGGTTGGGTTTTTGACTCAAGGGGATTGTGGTTCCATCAACAAAACCAATGCAACCAGGAAAGCCTTCTGTCTCCATTAATTGAGATATCTCCTTGCGTTCTTCTTTGGTTGGCCATGAAAGGAACAAGCAATGGAAAGATAGGATAGCAATCATGACTCTTTTGGTGTATAAGTCAATGCTTCCGTAACTGACTGAGAATAGATTTTCCAATCAATGGATTGCTGCTCCATTTCCATTTGACCCCAATCTACAAAGAGCAACGGCAAGTTGGATGGCTGGATCGCGTTGAGGATTGCAAGAATTGTTCTGGAAGATGTGATGGTCTTCAATCATTGCCAAAAGTTTCATGAAAGAAGGCAACAAAGTTTGGAACAGTTGCTGGAAGCTTAAGTCAGGGATGATATGAAGCTTTTGCCTTTCATACATAGGGTTATGGAGAGTGTGTATTCTTGGAACCATGTATTGCTTTGCCAACAGAGAATTCAAAGCTAACCAAGTTGATTCCAAATCAGAGTCTGAATCAGAGTCTGAATGGGAGTCAAACAGTAGCAAAAGTTCAGTCAGCTTTTTTGCGTTTTCAACTTGCTGGCGGGATGTTTGATTGGACATGTTGAGAAAGGTGGTGAGTGATGTGGGGTGATGAGATGATGATGGGATTTGTGTGAAGATGGGTATGTGAAGGTATGTGAAAAACAATAGAGATGTGTGTGATGCGATGGATATGGGACCAGTATGGATTTGCTGATGTGGATGGGTGTTTTTGATGTGATGGATGGTGGATGGATGATGATGCATAAATGGCGGGTTTAATGGCGTGTTTGATGATTGAAATCCGCCATTTTCATGAAACACGCCATTTTGAAATACACCAGTTAGGGGGTATGTGTATTTCAGAAACCCCCCATTAAAAATGGCAGGTTTCGTCAAAAAAAATGGCGGGTTTCTAATGGCGGGTTTGCTAACTTTGATACGCCCTATTATTATTTTATTTCTGTTACTTGTAGTCTGCCAGCCACCATATCTTATATATTTCACAGGCTCCTGTTAATCAAATGTCACTACACTTAGACTTTTTGATACTCATGTTAAACCTCCTGCTCTCAACTATCTTTTCCTTCCTTCTCTTATTGAATATTCTTACTCCTTCAAGGCCCAACTTGTGTTTCCTTACTTGTCTATGATTACTCTCTTTTTTATGATCTCTTGAATGAAAAACATAATATTCTTCATTTTCTTATCTGGGCCCACTCAATGAAGCCCTAGTGAATCTTGTCCCTCCTGGACCCCTTGATTCAGACTATAATCCCCTCCATCATCCGCCTCTCCTCCCCAATCCCTTCTTGCTCATCTTGTCTAGTCTCTTTTCCACCACTGGGGCTCAAGATGAGATGATTGGTGGAGTTTAATGACCTGAAGAGGTGGATGGCAGTGAGGTGGAGGAAGGATTTGGTGGCCAAGTTTGCTGGTTAGTATGTGGTGATAGTGGTTTGCAATGATTTGGAGGTGTTGGAGGTGGTGGAGGTGGTTTGTGTTGATGTGGAAGGAGCTGGATTCTAATGAGTCCATGGAAGGAGGTAGATTGGGAGGGCGGGGGGTTGGGGGGGTTGGGGGGGGGGGGGTTGGGGGGGTTGGGGGGGGGTTGGGGGGGTTGGGGGGGGGGGGTTGGGGGGGTTGGGGGGGGGGGGTTGGGGGGGTTGGGGGGGGGGGGTTGGGGGGGTTGGGGGGGGGTTTGGGGGGGGGGGGTTGGGGGGGTTGGGGGGGGGTTTGGGGGGTTGGGGGGGGGGTTGGGGGGGTTGGGGGGCGGGGGGGTTAATGGCTGAGCAAGGAAAGGTGATTGAAGGAAAAACTCAAATTCCAACAAAAAATATTAGGGTAGGATTCTTTGTCTAAAATGAATCCAAAACTTGTTCCAAAATATGAAAAAACAAGACCTTGTAGGTTTGAGGTTTGAACTTAGACCAAAAAAATCATGATTTAAAATGAGAAAGAGTGAGAAGTAGAATAGGCTCTCTGATTGAAAAAGATGAACAATGAGATGAGACTGGAATAGCTTAAGGAGGATCAGGGATATTATCTTCAAAGATTTCATCCTATTCATCTTTGATTTTGGCCAATATTTTTTGGAGAATAATGCAGCAGAAAATCCAGCTTCATTTCTTTTAAATTTTGAAGCTGGTTCTGCATTTCTCTCAAGATGGCCCATCTTCCATTCAGCACTCTGATTGGTATTCTCAATCTGAACTCATGATTGAGGAAGATGATAGTTGAAATTGGTTTTTCCTAGATCATTGGAAGAAACATTCTTGTATGCTTGAACCACGTATTTTCCACTGGCATAAGCTGAATCTTCAAAAATTTGTTGATCTTAATAAAATTAGTTGTGTTTTTCTAGTGAAATAGGCATTCAATTGAAAACATATGGTTTGTGACAGAATCCTGGAAGGGTAGCATTGAGAGAAATAAACTTCTTTTTTTTATTACAAACTAGTTCAAAATCAAAAGATTATCTTATTGAACCCATGAAGGATTGTTGTTCAGTTTCTGGTAAAACTTGTTTGAGAATGAAAGAATGGATTGGTTTTCCTTCCAATCAAAATAGTGGTTTTCATCAAGCTTGAGGTTTTGACTTAAGGGGATGGTGGTGCCATCAAAAAAGCAAATACAACCAGGAAAACCTTCAGTCTCCATGAAGAAAGATATCTCATTCCTTTCTTCCTTGGTTGGCCATCAAATGACTGAGAAATTAAATCCCAGAATAGCAATCATAACCCTTTTTTTTATGAGTTGATTGTTCCATATCCAACTGAGAAGAGATTTCCTGATTAATGAATAGCTGCTCCATTTCAATTTGATCAAAATCTTTAGAGATAAACTGCCAGTTAGATAGCTGGATCACATTGAGGATTCCAATATTTATCCTGAACAATGTGTTGATCTTTGATCATTTCCAAAATCTTCATTAATGACACCAAAGAAGTTTGTAAAATGTGGTGGAAGCTCAAGTCAAGGAGTAGATTGATCTTTTGGCTTTCATACATGGGGTTATGGAGTGTCTGTCTTCTAGTAAGCACATATTCCTTTTCCAATAGAGAATTCAAGGATAACCAATTGTATTCCAAGTCAGGTTCTGGATCAGAGTTGAATAGTTAAAAAGGTTCAGCCAGCTTGATATATTTTTGAAAAAATATTGGTGAGTTTGTTTGGAAATTTTGAGAGTGATGGAAATGTGATGTGAAGAAATGATTTAATGATCTGGTGGAATGGAGTGATGTATTTGGTGATTTATGTGTGAAGCAATAGTGAGTGATGGGATGTGTATGGATTTGATGATGGGGAGTTGTGGTTGAGTGTTTTGCATTCCAGGGATGATGGATGGATGGTGATACATAAATGGCATATTTGATGTTTGAAACATGTCATTTTTAGAAACACAAGCTAGGGGGTATTTTTATTTCAGAAACTGGCCATTAAAATGGAAGCACCACAAAACATTTCATTTCAATTTCTTGAAATATCTATCAAGGGTCTCAGGCCCAATCTAAAACCAAGCTCAGTTCAAGCTCCAACCAAGCTCAGGTCCAGTTTTATCCAAGCTCCAATGCACAATGACTGTGCACCAAAAACTTGGTTTGAGCATGATCATAGCTTTAACTATAGATTGGAAATAGCTTCAACCAGAGATTGCTTCATGGCACTTTCTAGCAAGTGACATCAAATTTTTCATGTTGCAGGTTTTTACAAAAAGAAATGGTGGTTTTTCTAACTCTTATACGCCCTAATGATACCTTTTGGGATCATTTTAGAATTTTTTTGGATATAATGACGCCTTTTGGTGTCATTTATGTGATATTAATCATTCTTTTGGCTTGATTTTAGCCTGGCCCATCTGGTGGACCACTTTATGATTCCTTAGCTCTTTGAAATCTTTCCAAAGACTTCAAGGACCCCATCAAACAAATCCTTTACTTTTCAGAATCTTGCACTAGTTCCCAAACTTGAGGTAAATCTATGTCTTTCAAAGATAAAAATTCCAACCTTGGGAAAAAGATTCTTCTTGCCAAATTAATCAAAGCTCTTAATCAAAACTCTTCAAAGGCTTGAAATGGAATTTTGAGTTTTCAAACTCCCAGAATGAAACAGCCAGATCACTTTGTGTGTGAAAACCTTCATAAACTTAGATATCATTCTAAATTTTGTAAAATTGTATCTTCCAATGACCCAAACAACTTCTAAAACAATCAAAAAAAATGAATTATTCTTCATTTTTTTGAGTTAGAGCCTTGCAATTTTTCAAACAATAGCTTTAAATACTCAAAATTACTAGTTGAACCTGTATCCTTAGCAACTTGGAGAAATTTGAAAAAAAAAATTCACTTTGTTAGGCAACCCAAAAAGTTTTAAATGTAAAATGCAATCTCAACAACCTGGTTATGAAGTATCTTATTATGTTCTCCACTTGTATCTCAAATTTTAGAACCTTGAACCATGAAAAGTTTTATGGCACATTCTAGTTGGCTAGAGCTTGACCTGAGCTTGGTTTGAGATTGTGTCTGAGCTCCTTGATGGAACTTGCTAGCAAGTGACATGAAGTTTTTTGTGGTTTTGAAGTCTTTCATCCAATGGAATTAGGCTGCTTTAATATTTAATTCAAGCAAAAGGTTACCAGCATACCTAACCAAGCAGCTTGCTGTTGCAGGAAACAATATCACAAAACTTCAGCAGCTAATTGACTGGTTGATTGATATTTATAATGGGTTCAATGGAAATAAAAATTTTCAACAACCCAAAAATTCAATTTTGATTTCAACTTTGAAAACCAAAAATTCTTCAAATCAAAACTCAATGAACTCAAATCACTCAAAACCAACTTTAAGTTTGAACTCCAGCTCTTACAAGGAAAATTTCCCACCAAAACTCCAATCTTCATTGAAAAGGAAACTGTTTTTCTGAAGAATGAATAACATTAAAGGAGAGAGGAGGAAGGTTTTTTTATTTACCCAAGGGAAGCATAATTTTAATTGATATGCTAAATGGTTAGCATTCAATGCGGCTAAATCATCCAAAATAACTTTTGGTTTTCTTGATACTTGCAAATAAAACTAAGTAGTTTTCTTGATACTTACAAATAAAACTGCACAATGTTTATATATATTCAAGTTTATCTTTGAGGTGCAAGACAATTCACACTTTAAGTTTGATATTCTTCCTTTTGCATTTCAATAACATGCCTTATTCATACTCCTTGACTTGGGTGCTAATGTTTCTGTTATGAGATTGCAATTTTACCTTTGTAGAGATCCCGCATTCTTTGTGATTAAAAACTTCCCATTTATTTAGTAATTAGTGCATCAGAAAAATCTCATTGGGCCACCCATAAGGAAAAATGGGTGTTTGAATTTTCCAGTTTACCCAGCTTGGAATGGCATTTATTTTTCTTTGAAATATCTTGTATGGATTATACCATTCTAGGACACAAATTTCTTGTAACTCAGAATACTTATGTGAATTTTCAAGAAGGATTAATTAAAATTTGAAACTTTCATCCCCAGGATACTCTTTATTTTTTTCAAACAGAAATTAAAAATAATACCTTAAACTTTCATTTATTTTTATTAAACTTTTCTGCCACAAGATTTGCAATATCCTGATTTCCAGTCTCAAATCCCCAATCCAGATCTAGGAGTTATTTCTTAAATATCCAAATTACCTCTTTTTTTCTGCTTCTTTGAAGAGAAGCAGGCACCTGCTAAATTGTGTATTTTTAGACCTTTGTTCATATCTCATCATTCCAATACTTCAATCAAGTTATCAAAGATGATGAAAAAATTGAACATTTAGAAATAATTAATTTGAGATTCTTTAACCCCCATTCATCACGAAGAAGCTGATGTCTTTTCAGCTGTCAAATTAGATGAATTCCTTCCATCCTATACTGATTTTCATAAGATCAAGTTTCCTTGGCCACCTCCAGCTCCAGGTGCCATTTACTCTCTCTTGAAGCAGGAAATTTCAAGCTTCAGAAATAAATTTCAGAAAATTTGTTGAAATTATTTCTTCAGCCAAGCAATTCAAACACTGCCTCTCTATTAATTATTATTCCAAAGAAAAATACTTTAATTTTGCTCTGTGTTTATTATACAAAACTTAATTGTTCAAATTAGAAGAATTCCTATCCATTACTTCCTATTCCACATCTTCTTACTGCCTTAAATGGAGCTACTCAGTTCTGAAATTTAGGACTTAAAATTTCCTATAACTTGATTCAAATAGCCAAATGTCATTAATGGTCAACTGTTATTCAAACCATTTTTGGCTGCTATGAGTATACTTTTATCCCATTTTGCCTCTACAATTATCCTTCCACTTTTCAATAATTTCTCAGTGATATTTTTCCAGATATTTTAGAGAATTAACATGTTGTATATCTTGAAAATAAACTATTTTAATCCAAGAACATTGAAGATCATGTTGTGGTACACCAGACCTTTCCCATAGCCACCAGACTCAGTTTTAAATTATTTATCTCAATATTTTGATCAAATTTACCTCATAAATGAATTCCAACCCACTCAGAAACCATACTCAGAAACTCAAACCAATGTCAAAGGCCAACTCCAACACCAGATAACCCCCTCCAATCATATCAAACACCTATCACCAACAACCCAACCACTGGCACATAATGGAATATTTCAAATGAAATAATGGGTGAAAGCCTTTTTGAATTCACAATATCAGAAAATACACCAAAAACTACCGCTCAACAAAGCACCATACTCCATATCATCAGTAAACTGCAGGACTAAGACCATGTTGGTCCAATGTTACACTACAACCACTACTATTACACCAAGTTATAGTAACTTCCTGGATAATTAATTGCAAGAAAAGGCATCTGAAAATTACTCTGAATCACTCTGATACTCATTTTTTCCACCATTTTGAACATACAACACTCATAAATGCACCAACAGAAGCAGGGTCTCACACAGCCAAGTATACATCAATTCTCCCCAACTAGAAATAATAATTAAGTAAAAATGAATTTTCTAAAATTCTCACCACCAGATAAGGCCTCTAAAAAGTTCTCTGGAGCACTCTGATACTCATTTTTCCACCATATTTACCATAAAACACTCATGCATGCACCAACAGAAGCAGGGGCTCATGCAGCCAAGTATACCTTGGTTTGCACCAACCAGCAATAATAACTCAGTACAAATGAGCTTTCTGGAACTCTAACCACCAGATATGCCTCTGGAACATCCTCTGAGCCTCTCTGATACTCATTTTGCCACCATTCCAACCACACAACACATAAATATGCACCAACAAAATCAGGGGCTCATGAAGCCAAGCAGGTATCAGTCTTCACCAAAGAAAAATTATCACTCACCTCACATAAACTTCTTGAACTTTCAATTCCAGATAGGGTTTCATAAGCTTCCTCAGAAACAGAAAAACTAAGGAAAATGACACCTTATCAACCATAAAAGCCATATTCTCTAGTCACCAAAGGGTGCATGCAGTAATCAAGCATGCCTCATGTCAATGTCTAAACAAACTCAATTGAAAAAGTATTCAGGTTTTCCCTGCAAATTAATATTCAAAATAAGGGCTCAGAGGCCTCCTCAGAACTAGAAAATCAATCAATTTTCTACCAGTCCAAACATCCAAGCCATACACTCTTAGTTACCAAACAATGTATGAACCTTCCAAGCATGTCCCATGTGCTTCCAACCAGCAAAATTAACTCAAGCTGAAGGTAAATCCTGCAAAATTTTATAAAGATAAGGGCCTCAGAAGCTTCCTCAGAAACAATATAAAATGAATTTTCCACCATTTGATTCATACAATTTATACAATCTTAGCTACCAAAGAGGGCTTGCAGCTGCCAAGCATGTTTCATGCCTTTCCCAACCAAAAAAAATTAACTCAAGCTACTGGAAACTTCTGCAAAAATTCATAAAAATAAGAACCCAGAATCTCCCATAACTCACCAATCTAAGCCTTTTCCTCATATTGTTGCCAGATTACCAAAAATTGATACTAAACAAATACAGCTATCTTTTGGATTGTTTCACCTGTTTTCTCACCAGTGTTATTTCCTCATGTAACTTCAACCTCCTGTGATTCAAAAGTGCAGAGGTAGGCTCAGAACATTCCCCAGGATAGCCTTGAGCATCCCCTGAGGAAGGATTTTTCTATTCAAGTTAGTCTCTTTTGCCCTATCCAAGTTGTACACAGGCAGGATAGCATATGGCATCTGCCCATTACTTATGCCCAACCAGCCAGTTACTTAGCTAGTACCAGATTATTATTGAACCAGAATCATTTTAAATGGAAATAAAGGACCAAAAAATGAATCATTATTTACAATTTTAAGCAAGCCTAGGTGTCCTTGAATAAGGGTTCTTGAGAAAGACCTGTTACTCAGGACCTATTATCAATAAAGGGAAAACCCTTCTTTTTCAACCAGTAAATTTATAAAAAAGGAAGAGAAAAAAAAATAAATAAACAACGTTCAAGCTTTTTTCAGCCCAGCTCCATGTTTTAAAACCCATTCTTGTGTCCTCCAGATTGTTAAATGCCTTTGTGAACCCTTAGAACTTGAAATTGGAATTTGTAAAAATAGTAAGAAAAATTCAAGAAATCTTGATTATTAATTGGTAAAACCTTAAAGATAATCAAATCCAACTAGGAAGAGACTTCCAATTCCTAAAGATTGATTAATTTTAACACAAGTTTTTGATGATTTAAAGCAGCAAAGAATATTAATCAATATCAAGATGGAAAGTACAAATTGAATGAAAACAATATTGGACTGGGCAAGAAGACACTAGCAGCAGTTATGTGAAAATTTCAGGATTTGAAAATTCAAATAGAGAAAATTTTCACTCTCACCAATTACAAGAGACAACACTGTGATCAGGAGGCTTGATTGCTTGAGTTTTTTCAGTGGAGTGGTCTTGGTTGAGACAGGATGAGTATGAGGAAATAACCAAGAAATGAAGAAAATGAAGAGAAACAAAAGAAACAGAGAGGGAAAAAAAATAAAGGAAGAGTATAAGGATATTGTTTCAAGTGGTTAAAAATAATTTTGGTTGACAAGTGATTGTGATGATGGGTGATGGTGTTGGTGAGTGAAGGTAATGATCCAACATTTTGAGGATGAGTGATTAAAGTTATACCAGTGAGTGAGCTACCTGGGAGGGGAATGATGTAATCAAGTAAGATGTTGCATGCACTGGATAGGATCTGTGCAGGATGCTTGGAGTTGGTGAAAGTCATCACTTCAACCCTTTAACACTTTAGAAAACCCCATAACTGGAGATAGTCAAGCTGGTCTGTATCCAGGGATTGAAAATGAAGGATCAATTATTCTGTAAAACTTCATGACCAATTCCTTTGAGAAATATTTTGGTCAGAGGGTCTTCCAGAATTTCTCCCATGGGGACAAGATTGACTTTGAGGTTCCCAAGAGCTTTTTATCCTCTTAATCCTTTGGTCTTCAAGTCCATCTGTCTGGTCTTCAAATTGGATCCAAATTTCTTCAGCTTCTCTTCCAGGACTTTGTTGTTGATAGAGTGAATTGTATAGGTGATGGAGATTGAGAATACTTCATTGATGAGATGCTTCAGCCATCTTACTTCAATGAATGAGTCAATCAGTGGATCTCTGTTGAGGAGTAGACTATTCTTCTTTGTTTTTAGCTCTCCCACAACATCAGGGAACCAAATAAGGTCCTGAGGTATCCGGTTTGGGACTTGCAAGTGCCAGGATATTCCCCCCACAATGAATTGCTGAAGAAAGTCAGTTGAAAGGCCTTGTTGTTGTATTGCAGATTGAGTTTGACATCCTTGGTGAACCTTAAGTATTTCCAGGTGCTTTTAATCTTCTTCAAATGGGAAAGTCCCACCTCATTTTTGGAATTGTGCCAGACTGGACACTAAGAAGCTTAGGTCTGGTTGATTTTGACAAGCAATGTAGTTGAGAAGACCTATAGCTGACCAGTAATTGATGATTAGTTGCTTGAAGGCTTTCAAGTCTTCATCTGAGGATTTTCTAAGCTGAAGATTGGGTGCAAAAGGTGTGCAGACTGGTCTGGAGTCAGAAAGATCAAGCTCTTCAATACCATGGTCAATGTGCTTGGGTTGGCTAAGCAGAATTGAGTCTTTGGTCCTCTCAAATTTAATGCCAAGGATGGGGTTTGGATCATGGCACTGGGAATTCTTGAATCAAGAGTTGAAATTTTACTCAAATCAGTCGTCTCCATTTCCCACAAGAATGAGTTTATCGACATGGTAGAAGATGAAGGAATTTTTGGTCTTTGATTTGTAGAGACAAGGATCACAGTCCAATTCAGAAAACCCAACCAATCTGATCCAATCTTTGAGGGTATTTTTGTACCAATCCTTTGGTGCCTGTTTGAGTCCATACAGTATCTTTTTCAGCTTGAGGAATTTGGATGACCTCTTGCAGCCATCCCCTGCCTAGTCTCAGGGCACACAGTTCCTCCTTCAATGGTTCCTTGATGGAATTGGGTGCCAACATTTCTATTTTGGTCACATACAAAATCCCAATTACTCTTGTCTTTTTTTTTTTTTTTTTTGGTTTCCTGCGTTTTTTTTTTTTTGGTGGTTTTCTGGGAGGACCCAAAGATTTGGATAGCTAGCACTGTTCTGGCTTCCATCTGTTTCTGAAAGCCAATAATTTTCTGCATTTTCCCTATTCACACTTTGCTCTTGTTCTTGCTCTTGTTGACTGTCCCGGGCACAATCCTGGCTGATTCTTGCTACCTCCAGTTTTATAACCTCATGGATAATCCTTTCTGTGAATGGTGGATGTTAAGCGTATTGTCTGCTGATTTATTTGCTGGTTTATCGAACGTCGACTCAAGGAGATTCAGAAAATTGGATGTTGTTTGACCCTGGTATTTATCTCTTGGGGGTTTTGAGGTTGGCATGGGTCCTGCATTTGGAACATGAATTTGGACGGCTCCATGTAAATTAGGTGAGGGAGGGAGAAGGGACGGAGCCATTAGGCCCCTGGAAGGGCAGCAAGGGTTAATAGCAATCTTGACAAGTTGGAGACTGGTGTGGTAAGGATGATCGCTGTGCCCGAACCTATCTTCTACCAACAATTTTGGTTTAAGGTATCAATCGATTCCTACTGCTTAAAAATCATTTCTTCGAGTTTCGGTAGAACCATCATCAATGGTTTGATTTTAATTTCTAATTTTTGATGATCGTGATGTGTCTTTGTTATGCACATGTTGCTTCGTTTTTTTTTTTTTTTCTTTGAAAGAGTGTGATCGGTGATGATCTTAATTTTTTTTTTGGTATTTCAACCTTGCTGTCCCTGTATAAATATGTATGCACATATTTACATAAACAAATACATCAACACTTCTCACTTGCCTTACCCCGCCCTCTTGGTTTTGGGCTCACGTCCTGCTAATTACATATAAGTAGGGTCCGCTTCGTGCTCCCGATTCAAAACCCAAGACATCTCCTCTGTCATCGCTTGGCAATTTGTAACACACTACTCGTCCAAGACTTCAGGGATCGATTTCAGGTCCATCACGACGACTTGTCAAAACAGAGTGTGTATTGTATCCAGATCCATACCAAGCTGTCGATAACAACCAATGGTGCTGATGGGATGCGGGGAAGGTACTCGGGAAATGAGACATCAGTTAATCATCGATCGATTCTTAAATGACGGGTGAAGATGGACTACGTCGTCTGGGTGATTTGGTCTCTTATGCAGATATGCAGATACATATTGATTTACAGCATCCATCTTCAAGTTCGACATTATCGGATGGAGGGAGACCACCAGAGCAGCGCGAGCGTTGTGGCCCTGGTATGGCTAGGCCTAGGCCTAGCGACAGGCCAGTGGAAGGAGAGAATAATTGTTGTGCTGCGTCGTAGGCTTGTGGGCTTGAATGAGTATAGGATTCTGGATGTTTTTTTAAGAGATGTACGTACTTATTGTATGGGCATACACAATCAACATGTGGGTACAATACAATACAACTTTTTTTTTTTTTAAAAAAAGAAAACAATACAATACAACCTCCACGCCACACCGAGAACCCCTTAGTCCTTAAATTTTCTACCGAAGCTCGTCAGAAGGATTGACAATATTATTTATCGGATTGAATTCATCATTGATACTTGAACCCTACTTAGCACTAGCAGTCGATGTGCACTGTGACATGACTCGTCCTAGCTCAAGTTCGATAGCAGCTAAATATGAATTACGGGGATCTGTTCATCCGGGATGATACTTGAGCAAATCCATAAACTCGTAGACCCCCTTATTCGCTTTCCACTGGGCTACACCGTCGACCAGACCACCATACCCCATAGTCGTCATACACCACCATAAAATATTTATTTCTGTACCCACCACACCACAATACGACGAGGACGAGGACGACGATAAATCCAGATTCCATTCGAGGTGCTTCCAACAAGTCGAAGGGAGAGGAAGCAGAGAAGTCATCATGTTCAACCTCAACAAGTTCACGAACCATCGAAAGAAGACATTATCCAATCCAACTGCGATGGCGACGACAACAACAACGACAACAACAACGATGAGGTCGAAGACGACGAAGACGAACAGCCAGCAGAATAGTAGTGGTAGTGGTAGTAGTAGTAGTAGTAGTAGTAGTAGTAGTAGTAGCAGTAGTAGTAATAGTGGTCATAATAATCATGATACTAGTCGTAGTACATCATCAACCACTTTGATCGGTGATCAGCTTGATCATCAAGACCAGAGTGGTGGTGATTCAGGGGCCAGAAGACAACAACCACATCCAACCAGTTATCCACCCACCGGCAAGCTCAGCCTACAGGAAGTCATCCAGACGAGAGCTTCCTGGGGAAGGAAACAACAACAACGGATGCTCTTGGTAGAGCAACTCGACGATGAACATCATCAACTTCTTCCTACCCCGGAGCCCAACCGACTCTTGATCAACACCAACAGCCTCCTGCTCAGCTCGAGCTCACCACCACCACTCCAGGCCTCGCCCTCATCGATCAGCTTCCCCCCAGCCCAGCGGCCCCAAGCCAGCCCAGCATCCACCGCGACTGCCCCGGCCCAAGCTCACCGCCATGACTCAGATTCAGGCTCCCGTTCGTTCTCCGGCTCCACCGCTCGGTCCCTCTCGGCATCCAGCTCACACTCCGGCTCATCCTCGCCACCCTCCTCGTCCCCCAGTTCCACCTCACTCTGCCTCTCCACCCCGACGACTGCGACGGTCACCCCCACGGCGACTCACCGCTCCCACCCCCACCACCGCATCCCGAGCCACCTTCCCCCCCATCCGGCCCAACCACCTCGCCTCCGCCCGGCTCCGTCGCCTCACACGCCCGCGACCACCCATCCGAGCCATGGTGATCCTCTCGACCGCCTCGCACCATCCTATCCCGCCCCTCGTCAGCCCCACCCCGGCGACCTCCATCGATCGTCCTCCCCATCCTCCGCCAGCCCAGATGTGGTCCTGCCCACCGCCGACCGGACTCGGCCCGTCGGCCACCGCAGCGTGTCGTCGGATCATCGCGACGCCCGCCAACCGTCGGGTACTCCTCGCCCAGGAGGTATGTCTATACATGCATGCGTCGCCCCCGCACTCCCAACTCCCCTCCGCCCTTCCCCTCCTCCCCCCGGCAGCAAGGCCGTGCTGGCTGGAAGTCCTGAGCCCGAGCACCCTTCGGCGCCATCCCCTCGTCGCACTCCGGCGGCTCGTCCCGGTGCTCGTGTATGTCAGTATGCATCGGTGTCGGGCACGTGTGTACAGTACGCATGCGAGTATGCACGTATGTACATACGTACATGGACCGCGATCTCCTACCCTCGTCCACGAATCCAATGACGGTGTCCGATGGCCTGTCTCCTTGGATCGACCCGTGGCAGCCGGCGTGTGTGTTCGTTCTCCTGCACCCGTCGAGTGCCCGGCCATCTTCCTGGCCATGTCTGCCTCGGCCGGAAGCAAACCTCGGCCGTCAAGGGGTCATCGCTCGGCTCCCTTCAGCCGCTCGTCCCCCTTCCTCCGTGAGCCGCGGCTGACTTGGCTCGTCGGCCCCATCGAGCTCCTCCAAGTACTCCTCATGGCCAGGCGGTGTGTCCTGTAGATTGATTGGTTTCGCCCCGAGAGTGCCGTGCCTGCCTCCCCCCTCCCACTGATCACTCACCACCGTCATCCTATCCCCCCTGCCTCCCTGCCAGTAGCTTGTCCGATCAGGCTGCTGGCCTCCAATCTCGAACTCTGTCAATGAGCGTGCCTTCATCCTTCCGGCCGTCGACCATCATCACGATCGGTCCCCCCCCCTCTCTCTCCCTTTAAACCCATATACCCACCAGCTTCCCCCTTCCCAATCGAGTCCACACACCTAATCCCCCATCCCCCAACCCATGGCTCAGTCGTGGCCCACAGACCAAACCAGCACTTCCTGCGTCCAGCCACAGCGTCCTCCCTCGGGCGTCCCCTCTTCCTCCTGCCGATGTACATACATCCCCATCTTCTGCCCTGCTTCACTCTTCCTCGTCAAGTTGCCCTGCCTCTCTCTCCTCCTCCTCCCCAACCTGGGCTTACCGTCTCCTCATCCCTGCTGATCCATCATCCTCTCTCTCCTTCGCCGTTCCGATTCAGATCATCTCCAACCTGATCTGGCCATCAGGCAGCGGGCGTCCTCCTACCATCATACACCTCCTGGCATCCCCCCTCCCCCCTCCCAATCCCCGCCCGCCGCCAATCCTACCAAGCGGCCCAGCTCACTCTTGGCGTCTCAGTCTTCCATTCAGGTCCCTCAACCTCCGCCTCCTCCAAGCGATCAGACTCCCAAATCCACCAAGAAATCTTGCCGTCCTAAGCATCGCAAATCCAAGGTTGATCCTCGCACGAACCCCGCCTCGACGGCCGCCAACGCGACTCCCGGGATCGCCAGTGCCCTCGCCCTCTCTGGAGTCTCCCTAGTCTCTCATTCCACTCCCAACCCCTTCAAGCTAGTCGAGAACATGCAGCAGAGCAGCTCATCCACCTCTGGCGCCACCCGTTCCCCCGATGAGAAGGATGACCGATCGGTTCATACCGCCGATTCTGTAAATTGGTCTAGGACGGTGTCGAGTATAGATGATCAACTCGGCACCGGTTATGCCGTCGCCAGTCGGAAGCGAAACGTGGAATTCCATGCGATCTTCAAATCTATCCCCGAGGATGACTATCTGATAGAGGGTCAACCGCTTGAACGCTACTTCCTCGTCCTACTCAATCTCACTCTCGAACTCCAACTGACGTCATCCTTCCTACTCTCCCCCATAGATTACGGCTGCGCCCTACAACGTGATATCCTCGTTCAAGGTCGTCTCTACATCTCAGAGCAACACCTCTGTTTCAATGCCAACATCTTCGGATGGGTCACTTCCGTCAGTCCATCGCTGATGTTGATATGTATGTACCTGATTCAACCCTGACATATCCTCCCCCATTTCAGCTTGTCATCCCCTTCTCGGATGTATCGACGATCGAAAAAAGAATGACCGCTCTCATCATACCGAATGCCATTCAGGTCATCACTACCCAGAGTCGGGTAAGCTGCATTTGAGAGAGCTTGCTCGCGTTATTATCTTCGATGATTAACCTAATCGAACTCTCCCCTATACCCTATTCATTTTCATTCTCATTCGTCCTTCGAATACCTGCTGTCTCCATTCCAGCATACCTTTGCCTCCTTCCTCTCGCGTGATTCGACGTATGAGTTGATGAGCTCGATCTGGCGAATCGCTCATCCGCTCGGTACCCTTCTCCCACCAGGCTTCGACCCTCCGGTCACGCCTCCCGATGGATTAACAGAAGGCACCCTGGATTCATTCTCATCCGACCTTTCTCATTCTTTGGCCCCGCCCCTTACGAAAAAGGCAGATCATCCCCCCACTCGATGCGATTGCTCTCCTGAAGAACATTACAAGGAGGTCATTTGGGATGCTACTTACCCAATCTCACCCGAGAAGCTCTATAACATCTTGTTCCAGTCTGACTTTCTAAAGGACTTTTGGGTCAATGAGGAACACCTTACTGGTCTGTCAATCAGTTTAACTTGCTGCCTTAAAACTGTCCACCCATGTGTGGTTATTGACGTGTCCCTCTCCGAAGATAGAGATCGAAGTGGGAGATTGGATCACTGCCCCTGATGCAAAGTACCCCTCGAGGTTTCTATCCTACATTCGACCTGTCAACGCTCCCGTTGGACCCAAGTCGATCAAGTGCTTAGTTTCGGATGACCATCGAGCTTTGGACTTCGATCGTTATGTCTCTGTCATCAGTACCGCACGCACGCCCGACGCACCCGCTGGTGGTAGTTTTTGCGTCAAGACTACGAGTTGTATCACCTGGGGTTCCGCCAATTCATCACGCTGGCTCGTCACTGCCGGAGTCGAGTGGACTAAAGTCAATCGGTTTCTAAAGTGTGAGTTGCTTCGTGTCGGTTCAAGTCACCAAGGAAAATGTTGGCCAGATACCGTGGGAGAATGCTTAGAAGTTGGCTGATTCCCGAAAACGGGTTTTACAGCTATCATCGAAAGTTCCGCAATTAGTGGTCAGAAAACCTATCAAGTCGCCGTCGATCTAGCCTTGCGGAAGCATCTTGCACAACTCGAACCAAGCGGTGACAGATCCGAAGTCTCTGCCGGATCGGCCGGAGCTCCAAAACAAGACCCAACAGACTCATCAAGTCAAGCTTTCGAATCGAACGAGACTCTCCTCGCTCAGAACCGATTGAAGAGTGGTAGCCATGCACCCGCGGCATCCCACAGAGCATCAATGAGGAAAAAGCCTTCTCTGTCCACTGGTCATGTCAATATATTGGGGGCCCAGCTTTCATGGATGATGATGGGATCGATCGGACTGGTGATCATCCTCTTGGTTTGGAACTTGCTGACGGTTGTTCGGTCCGGAGATCGAGCCGAGCATGCCAGTCTGTCGGGGGCAAGATCTGGATATCATCAGAAGATGGTCTACCAAGGGGCCGTCAAGCACGAATTGACCCGAGATGTGGCCGAGACGGTCAAGGAGGCTCTGCACGAGTACTTTCGAGATCATCCGATGATCTCGAGAAGAGAATTTCCCGGATCGAATGTGTCGTCCTTCAAAGATTCTATAATAGGTGATGACGGAGCCAACGA